>LQNS02278160.1:17057697-17073040 GCA_001587735.2 Parhyale hawaiensis
AACGTTTTAACTGTTTAAAGACACGCTCAGACGTGCGGCCAAGTGATTAAGTAAACTACTGTTTTACTTGAACTTTCCTTTGGAAACCTTTAAGTAGGGGAATTGTAGTCCGTTGTGATGAAAAACCCTTACATTATACCATATCGTGTCTTCGCTGCAAACTTTAAAGGTCTGCCTCCTCCGCCATACTTATTCCCTCTCAGAAAATTGAACTTCATGAGAGCCATCTGCAGCGCCAGTGTTTGCAAAAGGGAAGATGAAAGTCAAATATATGCCACTAATTGCACTGAAACTGCGACAAGTGTCAGCTTTTTTTACTTCAAAGTTAACGTTTGGTTACCCTCAGAAGCTGTCAGAACAGAGACAGGCAACACGTTGAAATATCAACGAGACAAAGCCTGGGAGCAGCACCTTCCACACCTTGCAACCCCTCTACAGGAGTCATCAACTCTTTACGCAGAGCTGCCAATTTACCGAAATTGTCTCTAGATATAAAGATTTCGGGGCTCGGTTTGCGCTAAAATTTCACAGTTAGTGGGTATCGGTATTTTCTGGACCCTCTGCGTTTTACCACTGTAAATAAGGAATAAAGCTAATAAAATACAATGAAAAGCTAATTTCGTGTCTTTAACGTGTCATTAAACATCACTTCAATTATGGCATTTTGCCGCATATAATCTTCCCATAATGAGACGAGAAATAACATTTGGCAACATTTTTCGATTTCTGGTAGTATTTTGGTGCTCGTCTAGCGACAATTGACGAATAGCACTTGGCAACACTGTATTTACGCCTAACTTCCGTTGGCGATGCTTTGCTCTATCATATTCATTTGTCAGCCAACTGAACGTCTCCGAATTCTCTCCTCTCTGTTGCAACTAATCATATTAGCACAGTTACCTCTTTGACTGCAGTTTCTCCTTCAGCAACTCAATTCTTGTTTATGTTGGCATAACGGCAATAGGTCATAGAGTGCCAAAGCCTGGATCGCTGCGTCGCTCTAAGACTGAATCTACCTGCTCGTCTTATACCTATGATGATACTTAGGACGAGGTCCAGGCGACGTTACGCACGCGGCCCATCTTGTGCAGAGGTGATGCTGCAGTCCGTGACCAGTGGGGTGGCTAACAGCGAGTTATCCCCACAGTTCACGTAGCCGCTTACAGCAGGTTTATCTGGCACTTTCAGTAAGCATGCAGCATGCGTCCAGTAAGTGTTGAAATTTCACAGTCTCTGTACCGGTGACATTTGAATATGACGAGGCATTTTGTTGAATAATCTCGCCATTCGGACTACGAAACTATTAGAATATCTTATAGCCACCAATCTAATCTGATGATTGTCTAATGTAAATATGTGCATATAATTATATAATATGTACTGTACTGTATATCACAAATTTTTAACTCCGCTCGTACATGGAATTTTCCAGGACGGCAATTCGCGTTAGATAAATTCATCGTAAATACCTAGGGAGGGTGCATAGGATTCGAACCCGGTACTCAAACAGTATAGCTAACCGCAAAATCTGCACGTATTGTATCGAAGTTATGAAAAAATCTCCAAGTGGGCGTCGATGTATCTCACAAAAATCTCTTCATTTGCTGTAGGAAGCACAAAATATATATATATATATGTACTGTATATGTCAGCCCTCTTCGGCCGGATTGCAACGCCATGCACTTTCTTTGGGAATGGCCTTATCTGTAACGTCCACTAATGTGGAGAGTAAGCTCGGAAGGCGAGAAATTAATGGTGATCTTCCTATGGAAAAGTCAAGATTAGCGTAGTTCATGTACTGCAGAATTAACCCATCAATTCATGGTTTAGTTATGTCGGAGTTGGTTTGTCCGTCTCTTTGTCGATCTCCTTGTCAGTTTGTCTTTCTGTATGTCCCTCTCTGTCTGTCTTGTCTCCCTGTCTCGTTTCCTGTCTGTCACCCTGATAACTCAAAAAGATATGGACTGATCTTCACCGGGTATACGGAAATTTTTAGGTGTGCTAGGTGGAACAGATGATACTTTTAGTAAAGATCCGTTCAACTGATTTCTTTTTTTTTTTTTTTTGCTTGGCACCATAACTCAACAAGTTATGAAAATACCAGAAAGACAAACATCAGAAAAGTCACTGTATCATCTACCATGAATTTTGCGAATATGTTACGCTTGGGTCATTACATCTCTAATTATTTCTCCAATTGAAATTTTGCTTCTTTCCCCACCTCCTCGGATATCATTTAACCTTGTTCGACCAGACTTTTTCTTCTCGTACGAACAGCTCTGCCCAAATGTCAAAGAAATATCAACACTTGCACTATCGTTTAAGTTACACGTCGCGACGGTCTGCCATTCAAATACTGTTTCCTTTCACCAAAATTTTCCGTAGTTGAAAGGAACACCGAAACTCGTCCTCCCAAAAATTCTTGCATAAAAGTTTTTTTGCTGGTCTTTTGAGTAGACTCAAAAGTGACTTCTTACCGTCGCCCACGACTTTAATTTGGATGCCTTGTAAAAGCAAAGCACCGCAGAAACCGGGACAAAATTAACATTTTAAAACACCGTCTGGGGACTTTGTTTAAACAACTCCGATCCTAAAGGGCCCAAGTCTGCAGACTTTTAGGGGCCACCCATCCTGGATCTTTGATTAATTTTGGCCCACGCTGGGGGCCCCTCTGGGTCTTCGCTCTGCAGGCAATTACAAGCTAAACTCACCTTCAGAATTTCGGCGCCACCGACCTAACACGCAAATTTATTCTTTTCGTATTCTAATCAGGAGGCGGAGAAGTTGATCGTTGTCCAGTTGATTATCGGGCAGCACGATTAGACTAAAAATATGAAGCGGAACTAGAACTAGAACTTGATGTCCGTGTTATTGCTTGAAAAATTCTTCGATTTTACTGTAATTTACACCAATTGAATATTATCTGAATCGGTAAACCGGGACCCAGTTTTCATTGAAAGTTTATTGAAAATAGCTCATATTATTTTTTTATGTCATAGTACCACTTAGCTCCTTAACATTTACAGCCAGCGGCAGTGCTAGATGAAGCGTGGTTGTACTGAGAGCGCCGTGTGTCTGTATTTCCGCATATTCTCTGTTCGAGTGAAGGCGCCTGCAACAGCGAGCAGTGTCTCTCGGGGACACTCTTGTGGGTCATTCCACCGTGACGATCGTTACATTCGGAGCATACTTATTGTTAAACTTCAGCCTATAACCGTAGGAGTTGTATGATTAGCCTGATATGGTTTTTACCATAATAGTACCAGTGTCTAATAATGCTAATGGAACTATCCCCAGCTTTCTGTGATTATTGTTGTTTTGGCTATTTGCTTTTAAAGTGGCCGTGACGATCGTTACACAGATGCAACCTTGAGTTCAACCTAGTGCTACAAAACTGCAAAACTCTCTGAAAGTACAAATAAACATCTGAATACTCTATATGGGAGTTATAGATGAAGGATTAGGCTATCTAAATGTGTAGCTATAGGTTTTGTTAGGTGCAACTACCATTTTCCCTCAGAAGCCAAAGAAGCGCCGTTACGATCGTTAAAAAATGTGACGATCGTTACACTGAGTATTTCTTACCAAAAATAATATAAATAAATAAAGCGATTAAACAATCTTTATGTAGTCCTAAAGTCTTATAACGCCTTTTAACAATAATGTTTTAATACATGTGACCGTGCAATATATATGAATTATCACGATAATAATTATTTCAACTGACTATTAAAAATCTATAATTGGCTTCCAAGTGCAATCACTATGTTACATAGTTTTGAAGCATAGTGTTTAATTAGTAGTATGGAAAATTATGAGTTGAATCTGTTGCATTTTACTGACTGTATTAAGGTCTTTTAGAAAATTCACCTTTGACAGTGTTACAAAAATTGAAATAATATTTTTGTGTTTTCTTTTCATATTCTTAAAGTAGAGGTCTTTAGCTTTAATTTGGTATATATAAAAGCTACTTCTGGTGAATTTTCAGGAATTTTAAAATTTTAGCCTCAGGTTGACATCAGCGAGGAATGACCCTTGTGCCAATTATTGTTACGCCCTTGTGTGCCAGACGGTGTATTTTTTGGAAACAATTTATGTAAATTATATGCAAGCTAAAGCATTAAACAGGAAAGGATATTAAGTAGTAATTAAATATAAATAAATTACAAGATTTGGACAAGGCCTCATCCAAACTCGGTTACCGTTTGATTCTACATTAAAGAAGGTGTGACGGTCTAGGCTACTGGCAATGCTAACGTTTCAAATGTTCTGACCAGAATCGGCATCATTGATAGTAACTCACTGTATGCTTGTAATGTGAATTTCAATTCATATTTGTTGATTGCCGGTTTGAAATTCCAGCGAAATAGTAAGCTATACTGTGGATTTAATTCGTACGTTCAACTTCACTGGCTGGTATGCGAACAAACTGGTAGAGTCGGCTCGTGCCTCAGAACTGATACGCTTTTCCCTCACAATGGAGAAGCGTGGGATAGCCCATAGGTTATTTATAGGTTCACCCATTCTATGTTAACGGGAACCGTGTCCCCTAGCTAATGATTCCGTTAGAGATTTTTGACCATGCTAGGTCTGCCTGACTTTTTT
This sequence comes from Parhyale hawaiensis, assembly GCA_001587735.2. NCBI lineage: Eukaryota > Metazoa > Arthropoda > Malacostraca > Amphipoda > Hyalidae > Parhyale > Parhyale hawaiensis. The sequence goes on from LQNS02278160.1 coordinate 17,062,303, forward strand.
TTCCGAACCTACTATACTGATCCTTTTTTTTTAATAATAAGTAGTGGGATCGGTGTAAATTCCACGATCGGTTAGTTAATGTCCTCACTTTTTATAATGAACCAATCTTATCCTACGCTATTATAACTCACTCTAGTTCACCTAATGCAGCTTCTCAACCTAACCTACCGATAAATAGCACCTGCTCCTTAATCCTAACGAACAGCGTCAAACCACAAGTGCGCTGCACACGACAGTCGAAACATGGCAACGTTGCTCCCTATCCTTCCCCTTGCGCTGCTGTGTATGCAGCTTCGACTTATCTAGTATTATTATCTTCAAAAAACTGCTTAAACTCCGAGCCGCGGCAGCTATTCCACTACAGCGAGGGCCACGTGCTCACTTTAGACTCTGTCTTTGAATTACCATTGAGTTCCAATTCACAACTGCATATGTATGTTGCAATCAATATGCACAGAACACATCTGTTTCAAGAACGTGCAGAGCTTCGGTCTTCCAAATCGTAGCAAGTCCATCCCTGATAGTGTATCTGATGTGCGCGTTTGGTGGATTTGCGCGATCGATCGCGCAAATCTACCAAACGCGCACAACATATCCACACTATCGTAATAATTCCTCAGCCACTTAACTTTTCGCTTTGGCCGTCACGCTGCCGTAACTACAACTAAATTTAATAGCGGATGAAAGTCACGCAAAAACTATGCGTCATTGCAGCTTTAAACTATAACTCAAAAATAGGAGGTGCATATTGCCAAAACTTTGCCATTGCTGCTTGTTATAACATACAAAGTGCCAGAAACGTCTCGATATTCTTTTTAGTGGCATAGCAATGTCCAATCAGATACAGAATTGCTTGGCAATGCAACTTTTACGTAGGCGTGGGCGCGCCCTAAGTCACCTTTACATGCACAACATATCTAGACTGGAGGATCTCGTAGATATTTTACCAGTAAAATTTTCGCCCCTGTTTATCATGATAGAGATATATAGAAAGCATAAGCAAATATAGCAATCTCGCTTTCAGGAGGTACTTTTCTCATTGTTTTTTGTCAATATTTACACACCTTCGCTATCCTTTGTTCCTCATCGTCTGAAGGTAACACAGTTTAAACTTTCATATTTTTAATGTTTCCATTTTCAACGGTGTATTTGATGATTTCAAATCTACTAATGGATCCATGATTGCTTTATACTTGATGTGCGATAGCCTGGCAACATCATACAACACTCAGCCCATTTAAAAAAATATATATATGCCGCTGAAAGGACTTTTTCTGTTAGTTTGTCATATCTCTAAACATTGCACTTGCACTTGAAAAATGCAGCTTAGAATGAAGCAGTTGACAACAGCTTCGTTTGAGCCGTATTATGGCTACGACTAGTGGCCCTGGCCTTCATTATAAATGACCACACAAAATTAGCACCTAAGGAAAACCCCACTGTCTCCTGTGCTTAGTACTGTTCAGAAGGCTTTTTTAATGAAAATTTAGAATTCCGCTTAACAAATTGAATAGATATTATGAAGCGTAAGTAACTGACATCTCCCATAGCAACAATGAACATGTCCAAACACGATCATGCAGACGAGCTCAGGTCCCTCAGCTGGAGCGCCCAGGTCTCCCGTATCCAAGATACCGTTTTCGGCACCTGAATTTTCTCCTATCTTATTCCCATAGAGCGTGACAGGAAAGATATAAATATAGGTATAAATAAATAAATGAATAAAAACACGACGTGAGTTATTATATAGTACTGATTGGACTTTCCCATCTTTGGCTCGGTATGCAGCCCCAGTAACGTGAATATAACGAGAAATGATATTTGGTATGATTGTAGGTATGATACGTGCAAAATGAACTTCATATCATTGCTTCGATACTAACTGAAATTTTTTCAAGTGTGAAGTGAAAGAAACAGCTGAGGTTCAACCCATCCAGCAAAAATCAGAGCTTTTTACTAGTTGAATTTTCCCCTATCTATTATTGAAGAGCGTAACACACGAAGGAACGAACGAAGGAACAATACTATTAATATTATAGACAATAATAATAAAACTTTCATTAAGAACACAATAATTTTTGGTTTCTAAAATTGACATCTTGAAGAAAATTAATTGATAAAGGCAAATCTTGCGCAAAACAACAACAAATTTTGCTAGCGCATTGCTAAGCTTTAATTTTGTACGGACGTAGCCTTGCCACAACACCAAAAACTACGCGAATTTCATCACCCTGTGCCGAATCTAATAAGTTTATCTATTCCCGCCAAGAATGCTACAGAAAAATAGCAGCTATTGAGCTTCAGATTTAATAAATGACTAAGCAGAACTGTCGCGTTTCACATTTAGGGATGGAATTGCACGAACGCTTTCCCGTTTTGCGGAGATTCTCCATTACCGAAATACAGGAGCCACCATTTAAATCTATTTTCAAACAAATGAACTCTCTCCATTCGCAGTTATTCCAAATTTATGCCCTTTGCAGAATTATTTTGAGCCTCAGGTGGCCCGCTGAAATCAATTTCTTTATCTGTTTAACTGAACATCTAATGCTTCTTAACCAACTATGGAAATGCCAGCTATACGTCGACGTAAAATGTTATGTTGGAAAGCAAATTGTTTCAGGGGAAGTGCAAAACATATACTACGAGTAAAATGTGTCTAGAAAACAGACTAGGAAGTAACTTTGGTTAGTACCTTAATTGAAGTAAATGTCGACACAATTCTCACCCTTTTGTATGTAGTGGTCACAGTTGTGAGCGCTACAAATAGTGTTATTCCAATTATTTAAAAAACTTGTTGAGCAGCACGAGAAAGAAGAGAGATATTATCATGAAGACAAAATGGGCTATATGACTGGCGTGTTGCAATAGCATTTGCCTCACATCCCAAGTGTGTTACCACACGTGCTATGATTTAGTCTTTCTTTCTCGTAGAAGTATCACTAAGTGAAACGTTTCATATAATTATGATACATCATATAAGAAAGGGATAATTTACGCACGAAAAGGTCAGATCACGATTTTTCGTACAAGCATGGGATGTGAGGCAAATGCTATTGCATCACGCCAATCATATAACCCATTTTGTCTTCATGACAATATCTTTCTTCTTTCTCGTGCTGCTCAACAAGTTTTTTATATAAAATGTCAATGCAGCAGTTTCGTTGCAATTCAACAAGGTCGAACGAAAGTGCAAGGCAGTTTCTTCCACGCGTCCCCAAGTTTGCGGAGCTGTGTCCCAGACGTCTGATATTGTTGCCATAACTTCGCTTAACGGCCAAGTGCCAAGTCGTCTTCAAAATTTACTTCTGGAAACATTAACTGCAAGTTATCTTCACTGTCGATTGTCGTATTATAAAAGACTCTCTAAAGTTTCACTAATGTCCCGTTGTTTGTGAATGTTGTCAGGACCTTTCAAGGACTGTCTTCACCGACGGGCCGTGATGGTAGATTTTGTATAGGTAGCTTTCTCCATCTTATATCACGAGGAGTCGCGCCCATGATTTTAACCGAATAAAAACAGAGTAAAATTTCAGTTGAAGTACGATTGTCTTTATCGAGTTTAGTTTTATCTTCACAGCTTTTCTTAATCGCGTGTGAACTGACCTTTAGTAGCCGTTATCTTCATTCTCATGCAAGAAGATGTTTTTCTTGGGCACGCGTGAGCCGACCTTCACAAGTCGTTATCTTCATTCTCATGCATGAGGATTTTTTCACTCTCACGTAAACCGGCCCGTAACGAAGTCATTTCCAGCTCTGCCGCTACTGCCTCTGCTGCCTGCCATCATACGCACATATTGGGCCAGTAATTTCATTTTGCATTAGGCCTCGGCTATTGGGCAAGTTATGTTGCAAGTGGTACCTTAAGTTACCCTGAGCCCTGTAATTTGCAGTTGCAGTGTACGGCATTTCCGTTGGCGGCTGCTCAGTGGCGCTTAGTATTCAGACAGACGCCCTTCCTATGCTGGTCAGGCGCTTGCCATATGCTGCTTTGTTGGCTGCACAAAACTGCGCTGATGCCCCTATTGCTGCGGTCACTTCTGCTGCTTTTGTTATGCTGCAGTATTGCTTCTGGTGGTGATGGTGTTTGTGTCCTTGATGTACTACTGATGGTGCTGCTGTACTTGATGTACTACTGATGGTGGTGCTGTACTTGATGTACTACTGATGGTGCTGCTGTACTTGATGTACTACTGATGGTGCTGCTGTACTTGATGTACTACTGATGGTGCTGCTGTACTTGATGTACTACTGTTAGTGCTGCTGTATTTGATGTGCTACAGATGCAGCTTCAGTGCCACACTGTGTAACTACAACGTTCATTTACTTGGTCAGATGTGTGCCAGTAGAATAGACCGACCGGGGCCCCTGCTCCGGTCCCGGCAAACCTCGGCCATTTTCAGCGCCCCGGTCCTGGCCCCGGCTTATCGAATACTGCTTGCCCAGGCTCTTAATTAAAACTGGAGCTTTGGCAGGGGATTGTTGGGTAGGGAGGGAAAACACTTAAGAGGCATTAAAACAAGTTTTCTGGGGGAAACTAAATTTTCTTTCGAGTAACCCGATTCATTTTGAGTGACGATTCACCAATATCATGTTAATATGTTGTCTCAAACTACTGTTACTGCAAGAAACCTTGATATTAGTTTACTTTAGTAGGGTCCAATTTCTCCCATTTTTTTATTTTATTCCACTAAATTTTTATGTAGAATTCAAACCTGAAATCCGTTTGTGACGGTCGAGTCTGGTTTTCGAGATATTTGGCTATGAATTTCCCATCGTTTATCTATGGGAGAAAATAACCACAGTCGCCAGTATAAGGGAAAACCTTTTCTCATATGTTTTATGGGTTACGTTACGATCCTATGGGGTCAGCGTGTAGTTACCTCTGTAGGAAAACAAAGGAAACTTCACAGTCAAATATCTGGAAAACTAAAGCCGAACACCACAAACAGATTTCAGAATTGAATTCTACATCAAAAATTGAGTGGATTAAATTAGAAAATCGGAAAAAATTGAACCCAACTAAAATAAATTTTTACCGAAACCGTTGTGAGCCATAAATTCTTATATTTGTGAATAATGCAGGGTGCATATATCTTCTTTGGCAATGTGCAACAGCATATTATGGCTAGTGACGAATGAATGTCAATAAATTAGCTACAATAACGATAGAAGTATTCATGACTAATCAAATATCTGCTGGTTTCTGCAGTGCATCCTTAATGACTCAAATGCTCATTAGGAAACGTTGAAAATACAAGATTAAATTTACTTCCAGATTATTTCTTAGGCTCACGGACTAGAAGTTAGTAACCTGTTGCTAATAAGGTGTAGGATCTCCTCAAGCACGTTATACAGCAGCAATTATGAAAGGCATTGAGTCTGCAAAATTTCTAACGTGCACTTGATCCATTTTGAACCACTCTTGCATCAGTCCATTCCTTAAACAGTTCTCACTTAAATTGTGGATATAAATGAGTTATCACAATCTAAGTGTTGATAGCAGATGCTCTGCTCTAGTCAAAATAGCAATTCTACCCTGCACCCGGCAATTGGGTTTTGTTCGTTCCGGCCCCGGCTATTTTGGTTTTGGTCGCCCCGGCTACTTGAATATTGGTCCCGGCCCCGGTCTTTCCAAAATCTTCGCCCCGGTCGGTCTATAGCCAGCACCAGTGCTGTTGTGCTTCATATATTTAATAATAATAATATTTATTGAAACTAGGACATCAAGAAATACACACTTAGAGAAAATACACTATGCGCTCGACTTCGAACACTTAAAGATAAGTCAGAACGACCTAATTTCAAACCCACATAAGTTTACAGAGTATTCCTAACAATCGGGCATCTTTTATTGAGAGATTATGCTGCCGCTTGTGTTATTTTCGCTTGAAATAAGCAACAATACTTCAGTTTTTTTTATAAGAGTGTGTGTTTTACAGAGTTCATACTACTGGCAGTTTTTTTTTTCATCCAACGTTGTGTCACAATCCGTCGTTTGGCGCTTCTGAATCTCGTTATATACTGCGGTGTTTTCTCATTACATTTCCTCCACAATTCTAAGAGACCTGCACGCAGTTAAGAAGCATGACCTACGATTGCTACGTATCGAGGTGGTGCATTAGACTTGGCCACTTCAAACAGTCAGGCTTCGATTGACAACTCTCCTTGCTTGCTGCTCCAAGTCACTTACAGGTAGCTACGGACTGTTCACTACTTACAGAGCAGGGGGTTTAACCGGGATTATCTGTACTCTTTGGAGGTATAAGAACCAATTGCTAGAGGTATAGGATTAGAACACAGGGTACTTATGACTTTGTTAGCAAATTTGTTAGTCCTGCTGGCAGCCTATATGAGGAAAAGAGATCATTATTTACAGAGTCAAATGGAAGTTAGATGGAACCATACTTAACAATCTGTTGTACTGCTCTGCAAAGTAATCTTTCCTATTACATGTAGTTCTTCTTTTTTAACTGCTTTGTACGGTAAACTTTTTCCATTAAATGCTATTCTTTTTTATCTCCTGCTCTGGAGGCGAAACTTCTTCCGTTAAACTTTCTTCTCTTCAGTGCTCTGTACCGCAAACTTTCTCCCTTAAATGCTCTTCTTTTCCGATTCGTGTTCCGTGCGTCATACTTTTTCCATTGAATGCTATTCTTTTCTACTTGCTGCTCTACGCGGCCAACTTTTGCCATAAAACTTTTTTATTTACTGCTCTGAAGAGCAATATTTTCCCACTAAATATATATTTTTTATTTACTGCAGTGTGCGCCAACCATTCCTCGTTAAGAATAACTTTTTTCTGTTTCAGCTAAGCCGTGCTGTGGATGCAAGACTCGTCATTTTTCATTCTGTCGTTGAATGGGTGAGTACTCCTTTACTACTGTAATTCGTATACCACCGTGCGGCGATATTTGCTTCCACATATACGACGCTGAAATATTACACTGTCCGTGACGTCACATACCATGACTTCGTTTGATTTTAACTTTGGTGTACTTTGGAGAAAGCAGCATCTCGGTGGGAGTAGATGTACATGTTTACTTGCCTGGAAAAGTTTAGTATAAAGTATGGTAATGTTCTGGTTATACTTAACTGAATACTGAACAGACGCTTTTATAGGTTCAGGAAACGTATCTGGCTAAGCGAGACGTAGATCCCCATGCGTGTGTGGGAGATTAGCATATGTGCCTGCGTTACATTCATGTGTCTCACAAAGGTCTATTTCCCCATCCCATTTTAATATCTTGAATTATTACTCTTCCAAATAATCTTTTAATATTTGTCGGTCCATCGGTTGCTTGTTCACCACCTGTCCTTCGACTGTTATTCTCATGAGTACCACACATTTTCTTCCGTCTGCTCTCACTACAGTATTAGGGACTTGATTCAAATTAAATTGCATTCAGCCATTGTCATCACTCTGAAACCACATCAGAAATGAACTACGTGTATGTTAAGTTTTCCAATATGCATAAAGTGGCTCGGTGTTTTGATTAGACACAAAAAGGTCATCTTTAAATGTCAAACTGATGTGGCCTCTGCGGTGGTTCATCAGGGCGCCTATGTTCACAAATGTTCAGCGCACACCTGTTCTCCATTAATTTTTATAACATTTCATATCTGACGGTGTCTTTAAGTCCCAGCAGCAATTATTAATGTCTATAATTATCGAATATATTTTTGTTCTCTAAAATATTAAACTAACTTCTCCATAGCAAGGACAAGAATATCTGCTGTGTTTGCTTACTATCTAAAGATAGAACATCGATGAGTTACAGTAATGTATCTATTAACGCCAAAGGATTAACTCTTTCAATGCTGAGATACTTCTCCTATAACAGTTTATTTGTAATTTAATAGTACAAAACAAACTTCTCACTGGTCATCCTAATTCCTTTCATTTAGTATTGCATAAATTAATAAAAAATAATCTAACCGTATCCAAATGTTTACAAAAGTTTTAACAAAACCTACACATAAACTTACACATAACGCATAACTTTTAGTAATTTTACCCTACAAGCAAGAAATAAACCGTCGATTTTTCATAGGTATAACCTTGTACAGTAAAAATGGTGCTTGTTTCTGGACATACCTCCAGAAGCAGAAGCATTAAAATTGGACTCTAAACCACGCATACGACCACCAAGAGCGGCTCTTATGGAAATGGCTTGTGGCTCTGAGTCTCTTCATCAATAGAATTATTGTGGTTTGGGTCTGCATTGTCGCCAGCTAAACATTTGGCTGCACAAAACTGCTACACAAATCCGTGCATTGATTAGACGACGGAGACGTTCTTCTTTTGTACTCCGTCAAAGGCCGTCCTCTTGCATATGATTACTGATGATTTATACAGACTGCATTAGTGTGCCATCTGACGGTATCCACAGCAAAGGGAATCTTCGAGTTGATGACAACCGGTTGGGAATGGTGCGTCTAAAAGTAGTTTATGCTTGCCATTGTAAAAAATGAACTAATCAGTTGTTGATTTACGAGTAACTTATGACTGTTCATCTAAAAAAGAATTATTTATCACTCTAATGGATACCTTCGGAAGCATGAAATACTCACATGCTGACTAGTCATTACACATTAAAAAATGGACTACTCATTAATTGCTGCACAGGAGTTAAGTAATCTCGTAACAAAATATAGACCATCAAATTGAATAGTTTATGAAAAAGTGACCAGTGACGAGGTCTATTTGACTACTAGTGACGGGGAAGTTTATGTAAAAGTGGTTAAAGATAGCCAGTCCATAAGCAAACTAATTACCAGTTAGCTGAAAGTTATATAGTGATATTGTTTCTTGAAGCTAACTACGGTAATGAACAGTTTATCTAAAAATAGCCAGTACTGATTATGTATCAAACTTTCCTACTAATAAATACATTATCAAGGAATGGCTAGTGGTTTTCTATCTCATGAGCTAAAAAATGATTAGGTTATTTAAGTGTATAGTGGGATTGTGAACAATTATGTGTCTCAGAAATAACTGTGGATCACTTGTCCAAACTTCAGTCAGAGCTCCACCGCCTTCATTTCGTGCATTTTTGCTTTTACAATTGGGGCAGCTCAGATATTTTTACGACTTCAACTAGCATCAAGCTTTATTCAAATTTGTCATCTTAAGCTTTATATTTCTAGTAGAAAAAATATCTTCACCCATTTGCTAACAATAACTGAGCGGTTTATTAATACAGAACCGCTCGTCGTTGCAAACTAATCTGCACAATTTTTGCCCCATGAAGTATTATTTCTATGATGGAAATCATGGTATACATAGCTATTTTTTTAATTTCTTGCGATGTCAAAAATTTATATGTACTTAGTAGTGTTCAGTTATTACTTGCACCATCAAAAATAAATTCCATGTAGATATTTTAGCTTCTTTAAATTTTCGTTATCATTCTCCTCCGAGAAACATTTAAAGTCTCAATTTTTACTTCTCATGCCCGCCGCAATGGCATGATATAATACTCTTGACTTCGCTTTTGCTGCAACCCAAGTCACTCTTCCAGCTGACTGGCGAATACTTTCAGTGTTTGTCTTTGCTGAGTTGGCATCGCTGGCGTTCACGCGCTATTGCGGGGGCGCTGATCCTAAGCAGAAATAGGGACGGTCGGGGAAGTCGCGGGTTGTCACGTGAGCCTTGCGTCTCTGACATCATAGCTCTGACAGTCTTTGATCGACTGCAGCCATTCACGCCTCTGGGGCCAGTGGATATCTGCTGCGCGAACCCGTACGCGTGAATTTAGTACTGTAGGTCAGTGCTACACCAGCGCAGCAAGCAACGCAATGTAATATTTGCAGGAGATATGTTGTCTGTGACCGACAGCAATACACGGTGTGTCGCGCGATCTGAGTTGCGTATGTGGGGACATTACGTTTTCCGTGCAACAAGTTGTTGCTCCGCACGTCGCTAGCTGCATTGGTGTGGCGCTAGCCTTAGGCTGTGCGGTCAAGTTCATTTTATTTTCAATAATTTCCCTCTACACCAGGGCAATATCCATATACTCTCATGTGTAGACAGCATTTTTTTTATTCCTGCTTACGTCGTCAATAAATTATCAATTATTTTAGTGCATTTCATTTGATGCTTACATAATCAGGCATTTTTCTCTTCTCAACACAAATGTCTTCACGGGCTGTTTACATCGCAGCCCTTTATTCTTCAAAGCGTATGCAGATTGTTGTTGACTGAATACTACAACACTATCGATTTTGTTCATCAGGGGGCACCTTATCTCTCAGGTATCTCATAGTGCGTTAGATTCGTGTACGTTGTCCGACCAGTATTTGTACTTCATCAACAATACTATGTTCCTCCAAGAATAGGATGTTTTGTGTGGGTCTTGCTTGATTATGGGAAGCAAGTTCCAAATGGGTATAAGAGATTACAATTTGCTGGGGCGACGCGTTGCTATCGCACGCTGGACTTACGAACGGATGTTCAGGTCGCACGTTGTTCGTACTCGCATATCTGTGCTGCTGGTATTCATGGTACATCGGGTCGACGGGCGGATTGAACATCCACTCAGAAAATGAGCTTAAGTTTGTCCTGTGTGAATCAGCTGTTAGACTTATGCGGCTTACAGTATGTCAACAAGCCATACTACTGGCTTTTTTTGTCCCCACTGTTACCACTTCTTGTTTCCCCACTGTTACCACTCCTTGTGTCCCCACTGTTACCACTTCTTGTTTCCCCACTGTTACCACTCCTTGTGTCCCCACT
>LQNS02278160.1:17080675-17097036 GCA_001587735.2 Parhyale hawaiensis
GCTAAGGCTTATTACTCCGCTAACAACATAGTGTCACTACACTGTTGAGGTGAATTATTGCAGTACGAAAATAATCGCAACTTGTGGTTAAATAGGTATCTAAAATAAAGGTAAAAGGATGCTAAATGGTTTGAATAGCAGTATGAGATTAATGGGTATTGGTGGTTCAGTTCTCGCAGTAATTAGTCAATTTTTATCTGACAGACGTCAGTGTGTAGTTGTTGATGGGAAGAGCAGTGAGTTTTTGGATTTGGTTTCTGGTGTCCCACAAGGTAGTGTTCTGGGCCCTTTGTTGTTCATTGTATATACAGCGGATCTGTTTCATCTTGTTAATAATTTACTTGTTGGTTACTCTGATGATGTTACTTTGCTGGCTGTTTGCGATAAACCTAGTGATAGATTAGAGGTTTCAGGATCTATTCAGCATGATTTGGAAATGATTGATTCCTGGTGTTCTTGGTGGGGGATGAGGCTAATTGCGGGCAAGACTAAGACCATGCTCGTGTCCAGGTCGCGTACAGTATGACCTCCTTTTCCTGCACTCATGCTGGATGGTGTATCACTTCCTGTGGTTGATGACTTGGTAATCTTGGGTGTCAATTTTGATCCAAAGTTGACGTTTGAGCCCCATATTCGTTCGGTTGACTCACGTGCATCGCAGAAAATTGGTCTTATGAGGCGTGCTTGGCTCGGTAGAATTGACACGTCGCTGCTTTAATTGCTTTGTCCTCCCTCTTCTGGAGTACTGCTCTGTAGTCTGGGGTTCTGCTGCCGACTGCCATCTGTGTTTACTTAACAAAGTGGTTCGTCGATGTGCGTTCATGCTGGGTGGTGTTGTGCCTTGTGATCTGGCGCATCGTCGCAGAGTTGGTGGGGTCTGTTTTCTGCATGAAATCTATAACTACCCCAGTCATCCACTATCTGTGTTTCATCCGGATCCATTTGTTCGGCTGAGGAAAATCATGATTTCAGAACCAATTTTAATTTTTCGTTACCGTTGCCTTGCTTGACGGAGTTACGCTCTGTCAAGAGTGCTCTCTAGTTCCTGATTTGGTGATAATGATATGACCCTTGGAAGGAATATGGTACGTCATTGGGTTGGTTAATTAGGTTCGCCTTGCCTGAGTAACAGAAAGTACTCCACCTCCTCCCTCCCTCCCCCCCTCACTTAGAGGTTACCTTAGCCCTGCGAGGCCTTCAGGACGTCTTGGCTCTAGGGTTCCTTCCATTTTCAATCTGCTGCTGATAACACTTCATTTGGTTCTCCCTCTTCTTTTTCTCTCAGTCCCAACTTGCATTGCTTGTTGATCCAGCTGGGGCGCACGGGATCAGTTTCTCCCTTGCGTTATTTTTTCGGTCGAAGTGATATACGTCTCTTATTTTTTTTTCTTTATGCACCATTGCTTTAAAAAGCAAGTCTTAAAGTCTAGAGTATACGCGTAATGCTAATAATAGTCACTGGAAGCGAAAAGATTAGGCGCGTAAAAGAAATAAGATTGAATCATTACTTATAAATGCTATGTTACTGATTACAGCAAATAACTTGGAGATCTTTTCATGCCCCCCCCCCCCATTCTCCCCTTCATGCTGCTTTACCGCACCGGCAGCGGCGGAGCTAAACAGGTGAAAAATGTCGTCTTCGATCCGATCTAACTTCAGAAATTGCTGCGCAGCGACGGAATTTAAAATATGAGCGAGGGTGTCCGTGCTCCATGTTGCTACCAGGACGCCAGAGGTGCAATAGGGATGAAGCTGATTAGCAGAGTATCGGAGTACCATAATAACACCCGTGCGTGTTGGTGTTAGGTTTGCCACTAAGTTCTTGCGCGCTTTTTTCACATCTCGGAATGTTAAAACCGGCAAAAACTTGGTTTAAGATCTATTAGATTTTTATACGCTTGAATCTATATCTTTCGTGTTACATTCTGAGAAATATCGATAAGCGAAAATTATCTTATTAAAGATGGTATCGGGGCGATTCTGTCACACTATGATGAAAACCGAAAAGAGAATAGTAGACCAGGTTACAGATGATGACCAAAGTGAAGATATCTCGAAATTGAATAAATATATAAACTATCTCTTGCTCAACTCTTATCACTCATAAGGATCCATATTTTACTTTCTTTCCTGCATCCAAATTTCATCTACTTGATATTTCGATGCGCAAATTAAGTAAATGACCAAAGAAACAAACAACAAGAGTTTCTTTCCAGTAAGGTACAACTACGACGAAGAGTAAAGAAATCTGATGGCTTTGTGCTGTAGTAGTTCTTATTCTGCTGAATATTTTCCACTGTTGCGTCAGCGTTTTGTGCGAACGAATACAGTAGATCTCCATTGAAGTAATGTCACTGCGTAGCTGTGATATTCAGGGTACAACGACCTGCTACAATTAAGATTATTTGTTTCTTTCCTGCTTAGTAGAACTGAAGGACTGTTTTTATCATTAACGCTGGCGGTTGCAGTTCATTCTTCATAACTAAAGTAGTAATTAAAGTACCGTGCGATCAGTGAAAGAGTGGGTAGGTAGGCTTAAGCAAGGAATATACTTCTAATAATAATCATTGAAAAATCAGTGCAAATTCCTTGCCGAAATATTTTTACAGCTGAATACGCAGATGTCTGTTATTACCTAAGCCAAGCAGGTTATATTTTTTTTATCTGAGTCTGTTTGTCTGTCACTAAAAAAACTTGAAAAATTATAGACGGATCTTTATGAAATAAATCTATAGGGACTGTCAGGAATGTTAGAAGGAGCAGATGAATAAATTTTAGTGAAGATCCCTTTAACTATTTATTCTTTTATTTATCTCCCTGTTGTTTTCTTTCAGTAACGTAGCTCAAACAGTTACCTATAAACGGATCTTTATGAAATTTGCGGGAATTGTTCGGATGTTACGAAGAACAGTCGACCAAAATTTTGCAATGATCTGTCTATTCGTATTTGTCTGTTCGTCTTTGGGTCCGTTTTGTTTGTCTGTAAAATAAGAAATATTGTTATGAATAAATCTTCACAAAATATACGGAATTTTTTATAAATGATGGAAGGAACAAATGACTAAATTTGGGTGATGATAGAAAGGAAATCCTACTTTCAAGACGAATTTAAATTTTTCGTAACCTTGCCTTGCTTGGCGGATGTACGCCCTCTCAAAGTGCTTCTCTAATTACTATTATTTTAACTGGTGCACCAAACGCAACCGTTCTGTGAAATAAGTCATAAAAGTATGTATTTCAAAATATCTTACCATCCTATCGAAACAGTTCACAATACTCCAAATTTTCCCATGTCCACAAAATCCACGGAGTTCACCAATTAAGTGCACAGAAGCAACCAAGTTTACATAGGCCCGTGACCAGGCCTTCACAGCCGCGGGAATTCCCGGGCACGTATCCTGGATACGGTTTGGCAAAAAAAAAGTAGGTGCCTTGGAATGTTTTCTTCAGTATTAGATAGGGGGAAAATAAGGCTTCGGACAGACGGACTGACAGACAGCTCTCTTATTATAGTATAGATTATTGCTAGTAATATTATTATAATATTCTCAGTTTAATAACCCTATAGTGTGTTGTAACAGTGTATTCTTCATAAATATATAATTTTGGAGTCTGTTGTAAAGCAGCAGTACACACCTTCGTTACCATCCTGAAATCTTCATGGAGTCCTTAAGCAAGACGATGCTCTTTTCCAATCGATTAGTGTCTTGAAACTAGCAATATACAGTGCACACTCTCTCTTGCTTTTGAGTCCACTGTACGGTTTTCTTCCAAAATACAGATATCTTAGTATTACAGCACTTCGCTACGGCTCTCTTCTGCCTATAATTAGGAATGTAGAGCAGAAAGAACCGAGCAGTTCCGTCTGACATCCTTTTCATCGTATCGACGTCTTATTGACGAACGCTAATCAATGTCCCGTATAAATTTAGTGCTACGGGTTTCCCGGCCGCTGTGTGTTCTCCCGACGACGTATTTCACTTCCATAGACAGTTTGATTAGCGAAAAGAATGAGGAAGAGTCCCTTGTTCGCCATAAGAATTACCCCTGGGTCGAGTTCAGAATACAACTTTTATTTGCGTAGCTGTTTTTAGGTAAATTTGGCTCGACGCCTGGGACTTCTGCGTCAGTGGATCCTCTTGTTAGTAGAACCGAACGTGCTTTAGAGGCAGGCAGCTTCAAAACTTAACTTGTCCGGGACACCTGACAGGAGTGCAGGCTTTGCCACTTTAAATCGTGTTGCAAATGGTAGAAGTAACTCAGATACTTTTGAGACAGCTGAGAATTTCATTTATGGAGCAATTTTGAGTTTCTGGAAGTTTAAAAGGTTAACGATTAAGGGTCAACTAGTCGAAGCCAGCGCACCTGTCTATAATTCCAAGTAAGCCTTGCTCCGATTTCTACTTTTGCTTGCCAATCAGACGCGCTCTAGAAAGCCGTCCCTTAAGTTACCCGGCTGCTGACCGCGTCAAGAATAGGCTATTATTAACTGTACATCGGAAACAGCGCGGCAGGAAGATAGCGGGCACGTGCCGACAGGGTATGCAAGGTCGGCACAAAAGATGCTAGTATAATTGCATTAATTAATACAAGATTATTAGTGATGGTTATTTAGTATAATTATTACGCAAGAAACGCAAATTATTGCATTTTTGACGTGAGTAAGGCATAATTTGCATCTGCTTTTCCAATTCAGTTATAATGCTACGGATACAATAATGCGGTGCACGTGCCGCATCCGGGCGGGCTTGCGACACCACTGCGAGACTGGGACGGGGCAGGCAGATTTCTATGAGCTTTTAGTGGTGAGTGGGAGTGCGCTTGCGCCTCGCTTAGAAAGTTGGTTTTGGGAGTTCTGACCAGCTTGAGCTCATTGCTGTTTGTTTTCAGTTGGATAGGATTTATTTGAAGATATTTTCATATCGAGCTTTTGACGAGAAGAAACAAGTTAACCTGTCGCAGCTCTTGACCGGAACCTATCTAAAACTAAAGAAATCAGTGAAAGTTATTATAACTTATGATTGAGCTTGGTTCAACAAAATGGTGTGTTTGCGGTTTGTACTGCAATAAATAGATTATCTTGATTTTCATGCCTCCTTTTTGCGCTTAGTGAAAGCATGTTGTGCGAAAGACTGATTTAAAAAAAACTTGGTTGAAATTTATTCAGTGCTCTACCGGGTAAATCCGTTTAAACTTCAAGTTGGACCTTGAATAAATGTTTCCTGAAGTTACTGATATTTTTAAATTCTAGAACTAATATCAATTATTGTCGCCACAACTCTTCTTGTGGAGAAGTTCTTTTCTGTTTTGAAAAATAATAAAAAGTTGAACTAGGACAGCAATGTCAAATGATAAACTTCCTTCAGTTGCAAGAGAGACAAAAAATTTGAATACGATCCCAATATCGTCTTCTGTGCTTTAGAGAAAGAGATAGGAAGAGATTTCCTCTCAACAAAGTTGCTAGTATTTGCGTGGTAAATGAACTCAGTATTTTAAAATTTTCCTCATTCTAGAAAATGCTTTGATAATCCCTGCCCAGAGCATATTCTCACTGCACGTGCTTGGCAAATGGCTATTAGTGTATTACTAGAGTGCCTGCGCTCGAAAAAACAATTTATGTTTCTACTGCCCTGTGAAAAATCATCGCATCGCCTGTGTTTTTACGAGTTCTGGCCAGAACTCTTACAGCTCTCATATATAAAGCACACAAATATCCAACTCATGATGATCTATAAAAATGAAACTCATTAAGCAAAATTACAAATTTCCTTTTACATTATACTTGTGTAAATCTTTATTCTGATAGCAAAAAATTGTGTTCTCTGGCGAGACCTACGAGGGAGACGCCCACTGTTTGATGTCTGATTAGTACATACTCTAGTATTGGCTTTTAAAATTAAGTTAACTTGCTATACGTTACGAACTTTTGGGACCTGAATCAATTCCAAAGTATTTTAAATCTGATGCCTATTCAGCGTTTTACACAATCGGGCTGCTTCTAGCCCGTGTAACACGATTCAAAGCGATGAAGCTAAAGTTCTTGTTTACTATTCCACGCAGGGAGTGAAAATAACGGGAGGGCCAGATATCAGCTGATCGAAAAATCGTGACGTCACACCCTGTGCGGCGCTCCACCCTGTGACGTCAGAGCGGACCGCCCTCGCTTTAAGCTGGAAGTAGAAGTAGCAATTTCTAGCCACTAACATTTATTTTTAACCATATATTACCGATAAAAATGCAACTTAGGTGACATTTTACTGGTATAAATCAATAATTGCGATTGTAGATATTTTACTGAAATAACGTAGGATACAGAATCCTCAAGAATGAGCTGTAAAGCAGAAATAACAGATAAAATTATGGATTTGAGAAGTACTATTACTAATAAAAGTGACAAAATGAGTTTGTCAGTGTAGTACAGCACGAAAAACGTCGTAAGCTACTCTGGGCGCGGCCTTATTTGTTACTGCAAGTGATCCTTCTATAAAGGCTTGACTGCCTACGGCCACTCGCAGTACCGCATTCTAAATGACTTGCGCGTTTCTTTATGAGTGACACTGAGACTTTGGGATACCAACACCGGGGCGGCGTCAGTAACGACGGACCGAATGAGGGCCATTTACGTCAAAGTCAACGTTTCTTTTCTGCTGGTCCCAGCTAGTGCCAGCCATGGATTTCAGGATCGTAATCTGGAGGACTCACGAATATGAACTTCCTCAGCGTCTTTATAGAACAGGAGTCTGAGGTTCAATAGATACCCAAAATGGGGTATGTGTATACTGAGAGAGGGAAGTCACCTAGGAGGCTAGGGTGACCAATAGGTCTTCCGATTACCTCAAGGGTATCCGTTGTGAAAACAGTGGGTTTGGTTTTTGGAAGCGAAAGACTCTGGCCCATTCAGCGATGTTGGCCGTTCGAGTCGAGAGCTCAGAGGTCTTTGGTGTCACCTTAGTGGACTGCTTCGCATCAGTGCATTTGTCGGCGTAAGAGGTGGCAAGGGCAGCAGCCGTGGGGTAGACACGAAGTAGTTGAAAAGAAAGGGGGGTCACGGAACCCTGGGAGCGCTGCAGTGCAGGCGGCGGTAAGATAAGGTGGCCGACGCAAAACGGCGACAGGCCACTAGTTATAATAGAGAAATTCATGATCACCTCTGAAATTATGGCCAAAAGGGCCATTGTAAAATGTAAATTTCCAAAGAACTACTCTGAACCAGCAGTTTTCCCATAGTGGATATTTAGAATGGACTGCCTTCCGAAGTTGACGGTGGACACAGCCAACGCTTTTAAAATCATTTTTGATGAAAAAATTGACGGCAACATCCTCCACAGGAGTGACAAACACTTATCGGCCAAAGTTTCACAGGCCACCTTCAAGATTTTGCCTCATCTAACCGAACATCTCTGAGTCCCCGATAGTCTGCTGCAACAAATCCTGCTCACACAGTCACCTCCTGGGCTTGGCCTAGTTTTTTCTAGTAACTTTCCCTTTTTGTTCTTCTTTTCTCTACCCACAGATGCCTGCATTATCTGATATTACGGCAATAGCTCATACAGCGTAGGAGCGTCAGTTTCGCCCTGGTCTTTGGGAATGGGTTTGTTGGTCCGGGTACTGCCAGTTATCTAATCTAACCACTATTTCACCGAAAGGTGGAAGTTATTGTTGACCATTTCCACGTCAGGGCAGGCCCTATATAAATTCTAACTCTCGACACTGGGATCAACAAGAAGTAAGATGAACCATGCGAATGGTGGATACAGGACATTCTTTGAAATTTTCGACATTTGGCCGAGATCTTGACATAAAAAAAGCTGGTAGCCCAACAGTGTTGACTGTTGAGGAGGTTTCCGATTCTGCTATCTCATGAACTCAATTTCAGCATTAGCAGCCTATTTTCAGTAAAGGGAATGCAGCTCAACGCTGCTGGGGCTGCTTTTCTATATGTCTACTCACGCCCCCCCCCTTCCATGAAAATCGTTCGCACTCCCTGCACCCTCACATGGAAATTTTCCTGGCTACGCCACTGCCCCGGGTGATAGTGTGGCTAGATCAGTTGTGTAGGGGGGGTTAGGATGGCCTCCACGGGCAACGTTAAGCCCGCTGCGTACGAGTCGGAACACGGAACAGATGCTTCTGTGAGCGTGAAGGCGGCAGAATCTATTAAGACACACCGATTCCAATAATATACAGTTGCGAATTAAACTCAACAGAAATTCAAAGATCGAGTCTAAACTGAGGCACTCGCTGCATCGGAATCGCTGCTTCGGCTCGGAGTTTAAGCAGTTTTAAATACAATAATATTAGACAAGTTGAAGCTGCTACGCTGCTACATACACAGCAGCGTAATGAGAAGGATAGGGAGGAACGTTCCCATGGTTCGACTCTCGTGTGCAACAGACCTGAAGTTAGACACAGTTCGTAAGTATCAATGGACAGGCGCTATTTATGGGGTACGTTAAGTCAAGGAGCTGTATTAGGTCAAACTTGTTTGAGTTATAATAGCGTAAGTTAGGATTTCTTCGCTGTGAAAAGTGAGAACATTAACTAACCTTGGAAATTCCACGGGTCATGCTAGTTTGAGTGAAATCGATAATTTTTTGTTGATTGTTAATGGGAGATTTTTCCGCATGTCACCTATAAGGTGGGGGACGATTGTGCTGCTTAAAGAAATAAAACAGAGAGCACTCATCTTTTAAAATAATTTGCGTAGGCTGTTGCTACGTATCCTTGAGAAACATCAGTAACAAAGCATGTTAAATAAAAAAGGTCTTCAGTAATTCCTCGCTGTCATTTATGACAGCGAGAGTACTTTTGTCTTCATTATTATTCTGTTTGAGGCTCCGTCTGTACATCCGTCCGTCCATGTGCATGCACTTTACTCTTTTCAGTATTTGAAAGGGAAAAATCTAACTTACAAGCAGCTCTCATTTTTTCTCGAAGAAAGATCAACGATAACTGTCTTCCTTACGCTTCTTGAATATAGAATCAGCCAGTTTGGAACGAAAGACATGTAGTGCATGTCACCCATGTTATAGCCTATCAATTTTTTTTTTCAAGTCAAAATAATATTCGCTTTGGCCGCGATGGATGACATTAATAGCGCCAGATACGCTTTGGGAGCTTAGGTCGTGTAGTATTGGGCATCTTCACTCTAAAATTATTTTTGAAAAGAATATGCGTAGTCAATTGAAATACAATGATCTGCTGACAAAGAGAGGGTTACGATTTTGTGACTGAAGAAACTGGCCAAGTCCGTTGGACCGCGTTGTATATATAGCTCGAATTTGCCGGTAAAAGTTAAAACATGTAAGATTTTGAAGGACTAAATTATCTGCAAATTGTAGGAAACAGCGCTCAGAAAAGGAGTGCAAATAGGCCTACAAAGGAGGAAGGAGAACAAAGCTCCTAAAAAAAGTGCAAATACACAGGAAAATAATGCAAAGAGTAAATTTATACCTATACATCTTTGTCAAGACACAAATGCAAACTATTGCTGGCAGAACAAATGCGAGATTCATAGGTGCCATCAGACCGCTATGAGAGGTTAGATGAGGGGTAAACTAATGCCGGCGACACACTAGGCGTTCACACAGGCAACCTGATGCAAGGATGCGAGACTCTGATTTAATACCGGTATCTATGCAACCGGTATTACATATACTTTGAAATGAAATGGCCCACCAGCTGCACATCCTAGCAACCAGTCGGGCGTAGAAATGCATATGTGGCCCCGGCATAAGAGGTGTAATGTAGACGTACTGAGTTACGGTAGACAGAGATATTATTGTAGTTGTGACGGAGTGAGTTAAGTTAGAAGCGCGCCCTCAGCCCACACTAAGGTGAGTGAAACAATAAACCGTGAAATTTCCTTGGCTCACGCAAGTTAATCTTAATGCATATAGGCGTACCATTATTTTCTTTTGTGTAACATATACAAGCACTTCAACTAAACTAGTGAACTACAACTATGTACATCTGACCGTGATTGAACTGAATAGTCTGAAATTTCTACGGAGTAATTTCTGTAAAGAATTTACTACACCTATTTACATGGTGGACTGCTTGAGTAAAATAAATAAAATGTTTTTATTTTATTTAAAACTACAAGATTTTGCAGAGAAATGAAACATTTTCTTCTCTCATTTCAGCATATCAGAAGATTTTTAAAACTTATGCAAGGTTAAATAGGAGATTTTCAAGATATTTCAGACTACTTTGGATATTTCTAAGCTAATTTTGAGTTTTGCTGTATCAAAATAGCACTACAGCTTTTTAACACTTTATTGCTGGATTACCGATACCTCTGGTAATTTTTTTAAAAATTACCGCTTTACCGATACCGGAACTTTGGAAATCCGTTACCGCTTTACCGATACCGCTTCAATGGAAAAAATTACCGCTACCCACTTCTGTACAATAGATTCCCTTTGACAAGATTGCGAGTCCTCTTTGACAATAGAATTAATTTTGACGTTTTCATTTGCGTTTGACAAGTGTAATTTTTTGACAAACGAGTTGTATGAAATTGAATATGAGTAAATGGATTGACGAGCTTCAAAACAGATTGGTAATAGTAATTTGCTTTTGAAAATCCTGATAGTAATTTCATAATGTAGTTTTGTTTATACCTAGTAAAGTAAAATTTATGAATAATGAATGTTCTAGAAGCTTTGAGAACACATTCTANGGGCCTCTAGCATATTACTTATATGCAAGTTTAAAATTTGCCTATTATGTATGTAGTGTACAGCATAAGATTATATGTGTATTTAGTCTGTAAATTTGTAGATGAAACCGGTTTTCGTACCGAATTAATTTTCGTAGATGACAACGAATGAAATTTTCTAGTTTTGTATTTGTAAAATACGCTTTTTATTTCCATTTAAACATTGTCAAATAAATATGAAGTCTGACAATCTTTTATATTGCAATGATAATTGCAATAGCTCAATGTCGATCCCAAATGAACAATTGTCAAATTAGGTAATTCGTCGTGTCAAAGTGTTTGGTGATTGTCAAATTAAATTTTCATATTTTCAGACTCATAATGCTTCCTGTCAATTAAAGCGTGCAGGTGGCAAAAGCAACGGCCGATTGTCGAAAGCGGCTGAATTTGTGTCAAAGGCGAACGAGAAAAGAGGTACGTAATATACTACTGGGGCGCATACAGAATGTGTTCTCAAAGCTTCTAGAAGATTCATGAAAATTACAAGCTTCTTTACAGTTCAAACCATCAGAACTGGCAAATTAATATTATACCGTGCTAAGCATAAACAAAAATACATCATGAAATTACTACTAGATTGTTGAAAAGCAAGTTACTATTATCAACCTATTTTGAAGCTCGTCAATCAACTTGATGTTATTCAATTTCATGCGACACTTTTGTCAAATAACATTACACTTGTCAAACGCAAATGAAGATGGCAAAATAAATAGTATTGTCAAAGAAAATTCGCTTACTTTTCAAAGGGAATCTATTGCACGTCAATATCATTTGCACAATGTCAATGCTTTTTGCATGCATCAAAAGCGACTGAATTCGTGTCAAGGCGAATGAGAAAAGGCCAACCGGTTGGCCTATGACTCCTCCTATGCCTGCAGCGGTGTGGCTGAAGTTGTTTTAAACATAGGAATAATTTCACCATGTTTGCACCATGTGTTTATATTGATAATTATTAAATCATGGCTTGTATACTGACATCCACGCTGCATTGCACGCGATAATGATGCCTTAGGTTACTTAAAAGGAGCCGTATCGCTGTGCTCGGTAGACAACGCGCTTTTGTTCAGCGAAATAACAGTTAAATTATGTTCGTGAAATCTGTGGGTGAATAGGGGCGTCAGCCAGGTGTGATCCATGGCGAAGGAATCGATTTCATGTCAATTTAGGGGAGTCCCTTATCTGTAGAGCTGATGTGCAACATTTCTCTAATAATTGATTAATATATACCATATGACAATATTGCAGGAGAGCGTGCGGGAGGAAATTGCGTTACCATCGAAATATTAACCGATTTGAGGTCTTGTAAGTAATAGTCTTGCCGCCACATTGTTTTTGTCTTTAATTAGACCCACTGTCTGTAGTAACGACTCTGAAAACTGAAATTTCATATTTTTCTTATAGGAACCAAAATCGTGCATAGTAAATTGAAGCAGTTTAAAATTGATTCAAGCCAAAAAATAAAATTAATGCATATGTTCAAATTGCAGTAAAGCCTCGCTAACTTCATTACCTCCGCCAAAGAGGTTATGTTTTCGTTGGGTCTGTCTTTTTGTCTGTTTTTCTGTCTGTCATCAAGATAAGTAAAAAGTCAAAAACGGATTTTGACGAAAATTGTTAGGTATGTTAAGAGAAACAGATAATTAAATTAGCTTTTGGTGAAGATCCGTCCTTCCGTTTGTTTGTTTGTTTGTTTGTTTACTTCATTTTTCTCACTGCCATAACTCAAAAAGTTATGGGCGGATTTTTATGAAATTCATATGAGTTGTTTGGTATATCGCAAGGAGTAAATGACCAGATTTTTGTGATAAACCATTGGTTCGTTCGTTGGTTCGTCACTGTTTTTAATTTTATTTTTGTTAGCACAATAACTCGAAAAATAATAAATGGATCTTTGTGAAATATATAGGGGTTGTTAGTAATGTTAAAAGACATAAATGATTAAATTTTGGTGTAGATCGGTTCCATCGTTTGTATGTTTGACTCATGCTTGTCATAACGTTTGTTAGCAGTATAACTCAAAAAGTTACAAACGGATCTTCAAGAAAAGTGCACAAGCTGTTTTTACTATGAAAAGGCACAAATGATTAGATTTTGGAGTTGATAGAAAGAAAATTATGATTTCAGAGCCGATTTGAATTCTTTGCTACCGTTGTCTCGCTTGGTGTTGGTATCCGCTCTCAGAGTGCTGTCTCTAGTTTTTTTTTTAATCTTGTAATACAATGGAATTACGTAAGCCTCAGATATGAATCTCTTCTTTAGTCTCGAGATACAACAGTCCCCTCGAAAAAGTTACCCAACATTTCGTAAATTTTATTGAAATACTTTATATATAGATCGGTCTTGGAAATCTAACAATAATCTTGTCCCTGCATGTGTTGCTATTCTGGTAGTGAGACAGCCTTGCAGTAATACCTATAGAACCACTGCACAAAAAGTGCCTGCATGTACCATAATTAAGGATTACACGGCACTAAGTCAATATGGGGCCTAAGTGCGTGACTGACGCCACGCACAGCCTCCGTGAGAGCAGACCATTGGCAACATGACCGAGCTACGGGGCCACGCTGCATCCATAATCGCTAATGCAGTCATTTCGAACCGGTAACGCAGCTAGAGTTATTTCTTTTCGTTCTACGCTAGATTTGCGATTGTTAATGCATCTCTTTCGAACGGACAATGGAAGTGTAGTTCTCCAACTCGGTGCAAAGGGAGCTGTTTCCTGTTTACATTATGCCTATGTGATTATCACTCGCGAACGACGTGAGAGAGGTGATAATATTTTAGTTGAAAATTTATTTATATACACTATACGGTATCTATTTACTACCTACCGCCAAGGGGATTATGTTATGCCGTGCTTGTCTGTCTGTCGCCTTGTGTGTAATTCTGTCTCCAAGATAACTTAGAAAGCTCTGAACGGATGTTGGTTAAATTTACAGGGGTTGTTAGGCATGTTAACAGTAACAGATCATTTACTTTTGGTTAAGATCCGTTGGTCTGTTTGTTTGTTCGATTGTCTATGCATTTTTTGTTACTACTATAACTAAAAAAGTTATGGACCAATTTTCATGAAAATTATATGAATTGTTAGGTGTGCTAGCCTACGAAGAGGAAATGACCTTTTTTTGGCGCTCTGTTTATTTGTTTGTTCGTTCGTATATCACTGTGTTTGATAGTATACTCGTTAGCACAATAATTAAAAAAGTTATGGTTGGATTTGCATGCAATTGACAGGAATGGTTAGTAATGTTGAGACATGAATTATAAAATTTGGTGATGATCTGTTGGTCTGTTTGTGTTTGACAAAAGTTTATCAGAATGTTTGTTTGTAGCAGAACTCGAAATGATATGAACCGATTTTCAAGAAAATTACAGAAGCTCGTCATACTTTGAAAAGACACAAATGATTGGATTTTGGTGTTGATACAAAGAACGTCATAGTTTTAGTACCAAGTTGTTAGTAGACGGTGCTACATTATATAAAATCAGATTCTTTTAATGTGGCAGTGTTTAGTACTTAGTAAACTGAAAATTTCTGTTATCAGATAAAATTGTGGTACTTTTAGCCTTGCTTCAATAACTTTATTTTCATATGTTGATTTAGTAATTTAAAAATACTTTATTGCAGTGTCCTAAGCTTATTTCCAACCCATAAGTTAAAAGTTTGTAACCAATGCTGTTTAACTTAAAACTTACGAAAAATGTTAGTGCCTGTAAAATTAATATTGATACTCCTACAATAATCTATATTTAATGAAAATGTTAGCTATGTACTTAAGAACAGCATTTAAAAAGTTATTTTTAAGAAATATGCTAGTGTCCTAAACCTATTATCACCACTACAGAGGGGTGAGCTGAAGAATTCAGTCTGTCTTCGGTGCTCTGAACTTTGTTCACCGATGCTCTTGGCCCCGATGGAGGTCTTCATCGTTGACCCCCCGGCTAAGGTGATGCGACTTCCGAGTTACTTCAATGGAAAGCGGAGCGTGAATGTCATGTCGCTGCCTCGCGAATACCCTACGTCCCAGTTAACCTCTGAGGTATTCCTACCCGGCACTGTGCAGGCCGTTGTTGAAGGATCTTGCTCCATGTGGTGGATTTGACCCGACCAGCATGTTTCCGTTATTTTACAGTAAGCTTGCCAGCATTCTATCCCAGAACTCATTATAATTTTCAGGCATTTACTACAGAACATAAAAATTTCTATGTTGTAGCCGCACAGCCAAGTGTCCGCTTCGTTAAATGTACGCAATTATCGACACAGTGGAATGTTTATAGCACTCTACATCTAATTCGTGGAGTTACTTTTTCGGCCGACGTTGAAGCTGGACATTCCTGGGCCCCATTGGACAATAACGACCTGCCTGCCAGACGGTGTCCATGTTTGCTATCCAGCATTCTCTTCCCGTCTCTTCGACGCTTTTCAAAATTTTGAGAGCTTGTAAAATGAAAAAAGTTTGCTTAAATTGCTGAACCAGTACAACCAGATCATTTATCGTACAGAAATTGCAGTCTGGTTCTGGCACTCTGTTGTCTGTGTCACAGTATGCTGAACAAGCTCCGGATTGTCTTTCTGAGGCACGTGCAGTACAGTCGGATTTTGGCGTGGGGTCTGACAAAGTAATAAATAACGCGGGCTTTTTACACAACCACAAATTGTGATCGTTTGGAATGGGAGTAACTTTTTTCTGAGCGTGCTCAAAGCTTTAGTGAATCCACCAGGATTGTTTTAGCCGTAGCCTGGGGTGTTTGTTATGCACAGAACTGACTTTGTTGACAAATACTATAACCAGTCATTCCAATCGTTCCACTATGATAGCGGTAGTTCACGGCATTAGTATACGTAGAGCTCTGCCCCAGTCCGTGAATAGGGAACCTGTTACGAAATAATGCATGGTTCTCTACCAGGAACATTTTCCTCTGCACGTTTTACGACGTATAGGTACGCAAGGATGAGGGGCATTGGTTGCGTTCCTCTGTTCCTCCCTCAAAATCTTTCAGGGCTGCAGTTGATGCTCAACTCTTTCTATTGGTGAATCTTAATTGTCAGGCTCGTCAGTTCGCTGGCATTTGCCGAGCAATTCCTTATCGGGATCTGTAAGCATTCAAATTCACCGTAAATGGTTTTTTTAGTTGCTGTTAGCAAAGTTTCGGGTTTCCTAGTGATGCTTCGTTCTCCATTTGGGTTCAATACCTGTTACTTATCCTCGGGGCGTGGTGTTTGATATTATAATTACAGTCATACTACATAGGTACTGACTAATGCATCCATTTTCAAGATGACAGCACATAGTTTTTGCACTCTTCACATTTCCATTACAGACGGGCAGTGCGCATTCTCTAGATGCTTTGCTGCATTGGTGGTCATAGCGGTAACCATTGCAAGTGGCCATCGCATAGGTTTTTTTTTTTTTTTTGTCATATATTTGCTTGGTGCTGCAACCATTTCAACACAATCTGTGCAATGTTTCTTCAGCTTATAACGCAGTCAACCTTTCCCCTCTTTACAACATCCTAACAATCGCTAATATTTAGATGCTGACAGCTTGTAACGCAGTCGACTTTTCCCCTCTTTACAACATCCTAACAATCGCTAATATTTAGATGCTGACAGCTTGTAACGCAGTCGACTTTTCCC
>LQNS02278160.1:17097774-17117446 GCA_001587735.2 Parhyale hawaiensis
CAAATCAAAAAGGATTATGGCCTGGCAAGCGAATAGCCCCGATTTAAATCCCATTGAGAACCTCTGGGCAATGATCAAAAGGAAGGTCTATGAAGGTGGTCGGCAGTTTTCGAGCAAAGTAAGCCAGTGGAATGCAGTAAAAACAGTAGCAGATTTTATTCCACCATCTGAAATATCAAACCTCACAAAGTCTGTTGATAATCGCCTTCAAAAATCATGAAAAATGGAGGTAGCCATGTTCAAAATTAACTTATGTTTACCACTACTGAACAATTATTTCAGTGTTTATTGAATTGTTTTGGTTTTAATGTCTTGGTTTCGAACGTTTAATAACAATATTCCTGTTCACTTCTATTTATTTAATCATTTTGACGTTTTTATTACCTTGCTGCATATTCTGAGGTAACAGTAAAAAACTCGTAAATAAGCAAATTGTTTGCTAAACTTAACCAATGGCTAAATGTTTATTTTACATGTGCTGTTTATATTGGCAACATAGCCATACATTTAGTTAATATTGATATTTCAAAGTTAGACACTCATCTTGAAAAATTACGTAAAAAATTTTATTTGCATAATCAAAGGTAACGCACTGTTTATAGAACGAACAGCAGCGGGCCAAGTACGCTACCCTAAGGGACGCCAGACTGCACTGCGACGGAAGTACTCAAAACTCCGTCAACACGCACACTCTGCGTTCACTCAGAAACAAAATCACGAATGATTGAAAGAACCCTACTACCCACACCAAACGACTCCAACTTGTACAATAGACCCCTGTGGTTGACCTTGCCAAACGCCGCGCTGAAGTCCAACTGTACCAGGGCACGGAGTCTGGGTGTGAGGTTACGTCTGACGTTTACCACACTGTGGCTATTGTCACGCAGTGTTGTCGGGTTTGGTCAAGATATACGTTTGACTGGTCGTCCGTTGTTTGGGCATCGGAGTCGTTTTGCAGGTTCGATAGAAGCGACCACTTTCTCGAACACCTTAGACAAAGTGGGCGTCAGCGTAATAGGTAGGTAGTTGGCGACATGGGCGACACTGGACCCTTGGGAATGGGAGTAATATTCCCAGTACGCCAACAATAGGGAAAATTCCCTAGCCGTATCAAACGCCGGAAGATCACTCCAAACTTAGGGGCGAGAACGTCAGCAAGCTGCTTATAAAACAGAGGAAACGTACCCACCGGTCCACCCCTCCATAGGGATCAAGACCCTCAAGCAGCACCTTGATAGTACCAGATCTGAACGCCAAAGAGGTTAAACGAAGTTCAGGGTGACACCCATGAGGCAATGGCAACACATCTCTGCTGTGCTTCAAATCATAGTGAACCGACAAGAGTTCCGCCCTAGCCAAGGGATCATCAGTGATACCTCCACCGGGACCAACAATGGGCGGCAACGAATGTTCGGCACCGAAAACTGAACCCTTAAGCTCACTCCACCAACGATGTGGATGGTCAATACTCAGTAGAGTCTCCCTGGAATGCTGCCTCTAACGATGCTGTGCCCTTTCATACACACGCTTAGCCTCGGCCCTACGATCCATATATGTCTGCCACAACGTGCGGTCACGCGAACGCCGCCAAGCCTGATAAGCCGCTTGTTTAGCTTCAAAAGCTAGCTGCCACTGGTCATCAAACCACGGTTTGTCCCAAGGCCTCACAAGAACAGTCCTCTTCGACACAAACCTCTCCAAAATAGACACAGTCAAGTCGTTGAGCTCAGAGATAGGATCATCACTACATCAGCCCCACTCTTAACGAACACCGCTCTCCTGGTGTCTACCACAGGAATATCCTGATTCAGGTTCAATGACATAACCAGATGAGAGTGGTCTGAAGTTCCTAAAGGGGGGCCAACTGACAGTCATCAAGTCCGGCACATTAGTCATTACGAGGTTGAGACAATTGCCAGCAATATGCGTGGACCCACGAAATAGCTGCACACAACTAGATGAAGTGCAAAAGTCTAACGCAGCATCGCCATGGCGATCAGTCGGTGACACAGATCCCAACCAATCCCTGTGTGTGTGCATTAACATCCCCCACAAAAACAAACGCCGACTTAGGATCCGTACTCTGGACCGAGGCCATCGCCGTCAGCAAGCAGTCATACAGCGAATCATCAGTTGTAGGGCTCCGATACAAAGAAAATAAATAAAAATTATTCAGACGGCCACACACCCTCACAACTATCAACTTATGACAAGTGCACTCGTGCACTGACTGCCGGCAAGCACAGCAACCACTCCGGACATACTGTAGACAGCCATGCTCCGAAATCCAGGCCCCGATCCCACCAGCCTGCGAAAAGAGGACTGGAAACCTGCCAATGCAAGCTCCGCGTCGTGCCTCCTACCCGATACTAGCGTCTCGGAACAGCACACGACATCCACCCCACGGGACACAAAGTCAAGCTCTGCGAGGTTCGCATACAGTCCTCTAATATTACAATAGAGGAGACGACACCACCGAGCCCGACCCGGTCCCGAGTTACTCTCCACATCACCACAGAGTAGAAGGGAATTACATACAAAAAAACTACAGAAAAGTAAAGAAATATACAGAAATGTACGAAATAAGTGAAAGAAATCCCATAAACAAATGACGGCACGGGCAGAAGAACGGTCCACTCGGCAGAGCTGCTATACCAACTAAGGCTTACACAACCCTCAGGTTCGCCAGGTTATGGGGGACGACAGTCACGGTGGACATTCGGGTGCCTCCACCAACCTCCCATGGCCCTGCTGCTCACAGCACGGGATTAGCACAAGAAGAGGAAAACAAAAGAAGAAAGTAGAAGAAAGGTGAAAGAAGAAAAGAAAGGAGAAAAAAGGTCTCGATTGTGCCATCGAGAGGTGGGGAAAGGAGCTGACTGTGGAATGCCGGACACACGGCTATGGCAACAGCCAGGTAATCTCCTCTCTGGTTGCCGTTGGCTCCATGGAACTCAATCGCCTTCCATACGCATTTCCTCGCATGCGGCTCATACGCCTGCCAAGCAGCAGCCGGTGGCCAATGAGAAGAGATAAAAATTTAATCGCTTGGACTCGACCATGCGTTGGTCGCCTCTTACGCCACGTACAGGACAGGAGTGGAATTCTAAAGCCCCCACTCCAGGGCCGAACTCCTGTGACCTTTCGAAGCCTTTCTAAGTCATCTGCGGCTTGCCGTTGGGTATAGTTTGACAGGATGATCAGTACATTTACGGTTGCTATACTGTTCATAATTTTGCCAAACACTACCCACACACCAAGATTTACTTATCTTCTTAGCAGTCGCTGCTACGTTATATAATATCAGATTCTTTTGATGCAAGAATACTTCCTTTTTCCTCTTCCGAAAGTTGAACGTTCTTCCCATGGTGTTAATGTTGTAGTGTTTAGTATTTAGTAAACTGAAAATTTCTCTATCAGATAAATTTGTGGTATTTGCAGATTTGCTTATATAACTTCATCTTCCTATGCTCATTAGTAATTTAAAAATACTTTTTTTATTCTCATTGTCCTAAACTTATTTCCAACTCATAATTTAAAAGTTTGTAACAAATGCTGTTTAACTTAAAACTTACGGAAAACGTTAGTGCCTGTAAAATTAATATTGAAACTCCTACAATAATCTATATTTAATGAAAATGTAAGCAATGTACTTAAGAACACCATTTAAATTGTTATTTTTAAGAAATATGTTAGTGTCCTAAACCAATTATCACCACTACAGAGGAGTGAGCTGAAGAATTTAGTCTGTCTTCGGTGCTCTGAACTTTGTTCACCGATGCTCTTGGCCCCGAAAGAGGTTTTCATCGTTGACCCCCCGGCTAAGGTGATGCGACCTTCGAGTCACTTCAATAGAAAGCGGCGCGTGAATGTCCTGTCGCTGCCTCACGGATACCCTATGTCCCAGCTAACCTCTGATGTATTCCGACCCGGCACTGTGCAGGCCGTTGTTGAAGGATCTTGCTCCATATGGTGGATTTGACCCGACCAGCATGTTTCCGTTATTTTACAGTAAGCTTGCCAGCATTCATATCCCAGAACTCATTATAATTTTCAGGCATTTACTACAGAATATAAAAATTTCTACGTTGTAGCCGCACAGCCAAGTGTCCGCTTCGTTATATGTCAGCAATTATCGACACAGTGGAATGCTTATAGCACTCTACATCTAATTCGTGGATTTACCTTTTCGGCCGACGTTGAAGCTGGACATTCCTGGGCCACAGTGGACAATAACGACCTGCCTGCCAGACGGTGTCCATGTTTGCTATCCAGCATTCTCTTCCCGTCTCTTCGACGTTTTTCAAAATTTTGAGAGCTCGTAAATTGAAAAAAGTTTGCTTAAATTGCTGAACCAGTACAACCAGATCATTTATCGTACAGAAATTGCTGCCTGGTTGTGGCACTCTGTTGTCTGTGTCACGCTATGCGCAACCAGCTCCGGATTGTCTTTCTGAGGCACGTGCAGTACAGTCGGATTTTGGCGTGGAGTCTGACAAAGTAATAAATAACGCGGGCTTTTTACACAACCACAAATTGTGACCGTTTGGAATGGGAATAACTTTTTTTTAGCATTCTGAGCGCTCAAAGCTTTAGTGAATCCACCAGGATTGTTTCAGCCGTAGCCTGGGGTGTTTGTTATGCACAGAACTGACTTTGTTGACAAATACTGTGACCAATCATTCCAATCGCTCCACTATGATAGCGGTAATTCGCGACATTATTATGCGTATAGCTCTGGCCCAGTCCGTGAATAGGGACCTGTTACGAAATAATGCATGGTGCTCTACCAGGAGCATTTTACTCTGCACGTTTTACGACGTATAGGTACGCAAGGATGAGGGGCATTGGTTGCATTCCTCTGTTCCTCCCTCAAAATCTTTCAGGGCTGCAGTTGATGCTCAACTCTTTCTATTGGTGAATCTTAATTGTCAGGCTCGTCAGTTCACTGGCATTTGGCGAGCAATTCCTTATCGGGATCTGTAAGCATTCAAATTCACCGTAAATGTTTTTTTAGTTGCTCTTCGCAAAGTTTCGGGTTTCCTAGTGATGCTTCGTTCTCCATTTGGGTTCAATACCTGTTACTTATCCTCGGGGCGTGGTGTTTGATATTATAATTACAGTCATTCTACAAAGGTACTGACTAATGCATCCATTTTCAAGATGACAGCACAGAGTTTTCGCACTCTTCACATTTCCATTACAGACGGGCAGCGCGCATTCTTTAGATGCTTTGCTGCATAGGTGGTCATCGCGGTAACCATTGCAAGTGGCCATCGCATAGGTTTTTTTTTGTCTTATATTTGCTTGGTGATGCAACCATTTCAAACAATCTGTGCAATGTTTCTTCAGCTTATAACGCAGTCAACCTTTCCCCACTTTAGAACATGCTAACAATCGCTAATATTTAGATGCTGACAGCTTGTAACGCAGTCGACTTTTCCCCTCTTTACAACATCCTAACAATCGCTAATATTTAGATGCTGACAGCTTGTAACGCAGTCGACTTTTCCTTTCTTTACTACATCCTAACAATCGCTAATATTTAGATGCTGACAGCTTGTAACGCAGTCGACTTTTCCCCTCTTTACTACATGCTAACAATCGCTAATATTTAGATGCTGACAGCTTGTAACGCAGTCGACTTTTCCCCTCTTTACTACATGCTAACAATCGCTAATATTTAGATACTGACAGCTTGTAACGCAGTCAACTTTTCCCCCTCTTTACAACATGCTAACAATCGCTAACATTTAGATGCTGACAGCTTGTAACGCAGTCGACTTTTCCTTTCTTTACTACATCCTAACAATCGCTAACATTTAGACCGAGCAGAGCTGAATATGCTGACAGCTTCTAATGCAGTTGAGCGTACTCGTGACCACAGCACTGGATCTGGACGCTGCTTTCGTGCTGCAGGCTAATGCACCATATCGAGCGACTGCCTCGCTGCGGTGAAAGTTGCCTCATGAGAAACTTTGAAACATCAGGAAGGTCGGTAAATTAAATTTTTCACTTATGTGACATGACGTTGTGCAGTTTAGAACAAATTCTCAGTCAAACATACAGTATGATAATCGGGGTATTAATTAACATCTATCTTATAAGCCTGTATGGGGTGGTTCCAGACATCTAGTCATACATCCGTTTACAAATTCCTCGAGTGAAAATAGCATGTCCAGTGTGTGGGCTCGCGAACAACTAAAGCTGCATTAAGCCGTAACTTCTTATGGTCCTTTCAATTACATAGTTTCAATAATAATTATTGGTGTCCATGATGCTAGATCCGGCATGATGTAGAACAAAGCTTCTGATATGTGAAATCTCCGCAAGTCCCATCGGGTCCGTCCAGGAAGCAAAGAGTATAACGGGAGACTCAATAGGACTAAAAAGACACTTAGCTGTAACCGCATGTAGCGCAAATGACGTCACATCGACAAATCCAAGTATTTGATGGTCGGGCCTATTAGTCCTAATCAAGATTATAAGCAGCGTTATATTCATGACGCGAGAGAAGCGATAGAAACAGTACTTGCTCAATCTTTCTGTTACTTGCCGACATGTTTACCGTGTTTTGTGTACACGTGCAGCCGAAGTAGCTGGTCAGTCGGGAGCGAGATATTGAATGAATTAGGGGGAAAATAAGATGATGTGTTTAAAATTTGTTTTGTGAAAAGCACCGTGAAGTGAATATGAAGTGCAGATAACTTCAAAGTTAAATCAGGGTGCAATGCTGACCCAAATCTTGCCTCCACGGCAACGTTCAATTGATAAGTCCTTATTACCCAATTAATATGTATTCTCTTCATTCTTTTATGTGCTTAAGGGATGGAATTTACAATTTACGACGATTTTTCTAGCGAAATCGATTAACATATTCATAGGACGCTCAGCCGTAGCTGTGTCGAGGTGACGTCATTGATGACGTCACTCTTTGATGCTAATTTCTTCATGGTGAATCCTCCCGTTTCACTCTTTGCTTCCTGGGTCCGCCGGTCCTACAATTGTTTCTTTTCCTTGTTCGTACCTAATTCAAAGCACCAGTCCCTCCTCGCACTCCCGTAATAACATTATTGACTCGAACAAATTGATTTAATTGGCAGACCACCAAACTATTGGGGTTCTTTTTACAGATTCAGTGCCACAAGCCGCTCTCGGCGGCTAACTGGAACTTGTCCGGTTTCTGGTATGCTGTATCGCCGTCGGCTGGTTTGGGCCTCTTCAAGAGAAACTGGAAAAAATCCATCCATACAATCCATAGCCAAGATCAGAGTACAGTCGGGTGGAATCGCAGGAGTGCAAGTCAGCTGTGAATGGTTGAGTAGTGAAAAGCAGCGCTTCCGCCGTATGCGGCAGCTCGATTTTTCTTTAGGGGTTTCCATTCCTCGATGTCGGACCATAATGTATTGACACTGGTCTGCAGAGCAAAAAAATAAATACAATTTCTACAGTTTTATTACTGAACGTAAGTTTAGACATTCTTGCATTTCGGGTACATAAAACTTCACTAAATGGCACCTACAAACGAGCAAGGTATTTGTCAACGGGGTGTAAAACCGCTACGGGTATTCGTATTCATGAGTAATTTGCATTTGCATGAGCTCTCCAATCTAGGATGACCTTCACTAACGCTTTCGTATTTATGGAATTATTCATAAAAGGCCAACAAAAACAAGCAAGGATCATTCATTGCTTGTTACAGAATTGCGTGGTAGACCAGTTGTGGAAGAATGATGATGTCCATTTTAGCTCCGGGATGCATCGCATTTATGGAAGCTATACATAATTATCACCCGCGAGCGAAGCGAGACAGATAATCATCACCTGCGTAACTTTCTCGATAATTCCTGAAAAATTCATAAAAATTCGTTCATAACTATGTGAGTTAATGTATGTTGCCCGACAAGCAATTAAGAAATTGAACGAATCTTCCCGAAAAAAAAGTTAATTTCTTTCTTCTAACATACCCGACATTCACTGTAAATTACATACAGATCCATTCATACCTTTTTTAGTTGTCTTGGTGACAGACAGACAAGTGGACGGACTAACGCCAACAAAAACTTAACCTCCTGGGTGGAAGCAAGAAGGGGTTCCACCGAATATATTTATTGTCTCGAACACAGATAGCGTCACATTCCTGGTCTGGCAAGCGTCGCCAGTGAAGTATCGCATATCTCTCCCAATTAGGAGTGAATAGAACTCGGGAACGCGCGCACTTTAGTGATGGTTAAACGGATACAAAAATGTATCCAGACGCTGACTACTACGCATTGAGACCTAGACTGCTGTGTGCACCGGCCTTAATTAGTGTCATTGATGTAAGTCGCTAGTGTTAATAATCAAGGCATTGATGAATACAAGTCCCTGTAACAATGCCAAAGTGGAACTGTCGAACCAACACTAACGGTCTCTGCCGTGTCGGTGTCCGAGGGCGGTGAATAATGTCACCTAAGTGTCTTTCCTAACCAAGTGCCACTCTGATACTTGGGATGAAAGGTCGCGCTGTGCTACAGCTGCAGTTTGTCTGCTCGCGCTAGCGCTGTATCAGCGGGCAGTAAGTGTCCGCACGGATTCTAGCTTATTATTATCTCGGTTAAGTAGCAAAAGTTGTATCGGCCCGCGCATCTAAGGTATTGTACTCCACAACTTCAAATGCGCACTGTCAGCTATTGTCGTCACATCGTCAAGAACTTCTCCAGTTTGCACAAGATCCCAAAACTTGTGCCGCTGACGAGTTAGAAATTCACGGCGCCTTCTGCCGCCGTCGAACTGCGCCCCCCAAAAAAATTTATGGATACGCCTGAAATTCGCAGACGTGCGTTGATGCGCTTATCTGTTCAGTTTTTCTTGCTTGCTCCAGCGGTTTTTATCGGGCGGTTTGTCTCACCGGAGGTAAAAAATTAACACCTGGACTCCTCGGTCCACTTTGGTTTAATCTTAAACCGCCGAGTGTCGACTTTTCTTTGCGTTTCTAGTGATGCTATTCATACGGGGCACACGGGAATTTTGGTCCGTCGGCGCACGGTAAAGATTTTACTGAATAAATTGCACTTGGTGTTAGCGCTATAATGCCCGCCATGCTCCCTCACCACTGCAGAAGGCCGCCCTCGAGCATGGGATCACGTTTCTGTCAATATGCTGTATGTCCCTTTGCTCTTACTCTGTGAAATTGCCTTTGTTGCGGCAACGGTGGCATAAACTACTCAATATACAACAATAACAATCACCAAAAAGGCTTTGATAGGGCG
The DNA here is from genome assembly GCA_001587735.2 of Parhyale hawaiensis. Classification (NCBI taxonomy): domain Eukaryota; kingdom Metazoa; phylum Arthropoda; class Malacostraca; order Amphipoda; family Hyalidae; genus Parhyale; species Parhyale hawaiensis. The sequence continues at coordinate 17,107,026 of LQNS02278160.1, forward strand.
AAGAGCCGATGTAGCAAAGTAACACAACCTGGCGTAAATAAGATCAAGTTTGCTCAAATTCAACTATCATGCTAGAAAGATTCTTTTCAGGCCGCTGCACAGAGCGAAATTGAGGATGTACAGGAGTCCGAGGATGTGTGTGTCCTCGCCCCTGCTGCAATATCTGTTCGAGGCTCTGTATCTGTCTACTGAAGTATCGTCACATAAATTTCTGCTAGGCTGCGGGCTATGGGTTTTAGCTAGGAATCTAGTATTCCATGGCTGCAATTCTTTCGTGAAAGTAGTTTCCGGAGTGGTGGCTGAAATAATAGTTTAAAATGAATTGCAACAGTACCTGAGTTACAATGGGAGAAAGGCCTTTTATATAGACAACTAGAGTGCCAGCGCTGTCAATAATGACGCGCGAAAAATTTGTGTAGACCCGTCTTGTGTTGCCTGTAGCATCATCGCAATGATATAAAGGCAAAGCCTTACTGAGTGTTGACGGGGCATGTACTTTATGATGTCTCAGGTTATTAACTACTTAGGGTAGACGGTTGAGCTCCCTTCTATACATGTAAGGCTCTTATTAACTTCTTTGTGTAGGATGCTGCGCAACTGCCAACTTGAATTAGGAAACCGTACAGATAAGCGTGCAAGGCTGAAAACACCCAACTTCTTTCGGTGATACACAAAAAACCAACGTTTTTTGCCCGCAATCGATATTGCTTCTAATAAATACGGACCTCTGTATCCAAAATACTCAAGGGTGGCATATAACTCGGACTCGGAAATTATTTCCTCAAAGGAAAACTTGTTCTGTTGAAAGAAGAACCCAGATAAGTGGAGAAAATAATTTGCTGCCGAGAAATCATCGTGGTCTTTACGCGCCTACTGACCGCTCAAGAATATCTTACCAGTTGCCTCGATAATTAACAAAAAAGAGTATCAGCTGAAATTTGGATGAAGTAAACCTCAGAAGAGAGTACACATCACGATGGAAGGGATTGTTTAGAAAAGCCGTATGCATCTGCTTAGAGTGGATTTCAACGCAATCAAAGAAAGACTGGAATTCAGATATACTGTTCGAGTGCCATCATCTACAACCTGGAATATTTTCTACCTATCACTTTTCTATGAAGCTTAGCAGGGTGACCACAGTCTGCAAGCAGATGAATACACTGTTGAAACCCGGAAGCCCAGAGTTAATTTTTGCCAATCTATTTCGTTAAGAGCGTGACACGCAACCTATCCACGATATAATAAAACACAGTTGTTGGTCGCTTACTCCAATGTTGGTCGTCTCTCCGTCACGCAGTTAAGAGTTTAATAGGAGATAATTCATGTACTGAAAAACAAGTTGAGATACCATACAATTTCAGCACTTGGAGTAAGGGTGACAAATATAGCTTCTGAAATGTTATGGTCTAAAGTGGAAATTTTGCATTTTCTGAATCTCTCTTCACTTTCAAAACTAGCTTGATACTTTTTGATATGACGATAATGGTTCTTCTTCTGAGCGTGGTACATGAAAAGCGGTATCTTCGATAGAGTTTTTGATCCTGTCGGGCATAGCCAAGATATGTCGCATATTCTTTTGGCTGAATTCCTTCTTAGCAGTTCGAGAAGCTCAGTCTTGGTTGGAATTTTTTTTTTTTTTTTTTTTGCATAATCACTTTTTTTCTTTCTTTAGCTGAATCTCTTCGATGCAGTTGAAACTTCATGCTGAGCAGACGCCTTTTTATATTGAACTAGAGGGCCCAGCCGTCAAAAATGATGGCAGTAATTTTGTGATAAGGTTTTTTGTTTTTCTGGTTTCAACTATAGGTTTTGCTGTTTAATAGGTCTCAACCCTGCAGACCTGATCTTCTATTAATGAAACGCAAGGTGCACTGCCATGAGCTTTGAGAGAGCAATATAACCCACCTGCAAGATAGGGCCCGAATGTCAGTCTAGCATTGGCCAAACGTTATCCCTGCGGGCCTGATCTTCCAGTAATAAAATGCAAGCTGTACAGCTATGAGTTTTGCGTGAGTAAATTATCTCTCTTGCAAAATAAGGCCTGAATATCAGTTTTGAGTTGGCCAAACGTTGGGCAGCACAAGGAGCTTCTAGACCAGCTGGTTTCGACAAACGTCATTCTCAATGAATACATCTCGAAATAAAAGTAATAACACCGTCAGATAATAGTTCATGCAGTAAAAATTGAAGAAAAAACAAAACTAAATCTACATGGTGTATAACGGTACGGCTGTTTGATCTACGTTTAGAGATGGGCGATTTCTAGCTATATAGAGAGATTCTAAAACCCTAACATCACAATCGGAAGTAGAAGTTAAAATTTCAAAGTGGTCAAAAGAGAACGGATGACTGGTGTTTTCACAGTGAAGTCTAGGAGAAGAGTGAGGCAAGACTGTAAGAGGGAGGTCAGTTCTGAAGGACCGCCCCCAATGCTGGTAAAACCTAATTTTAGACTGCTTCTGAGTACTGCCGATGTAAGAACTATGGCAAGTTCCACAACAGGGGAAAAGTTTACTCACAACGCTCCCGTAGGATAAATAGAGAGGGTGCGCTCCTCTCTATTAGAACCTCCTTGAGCAGCAATAAGAAAATATAGTTCAGTTAAAAGAATTCACCGAAAAGAATCAGGTCTTACGGTAACCTGGATACCGTTATCTCAGTAGCTAGAACAAATTTCATCCAAACCTGCTGAATGCGCAAGTTCAATAGTTTCTTCAATGGTCTCGCGCAATGGCATTGCACTTCCCCGCTGGGAATATGCACATTCTGGCCATAATTAGACCACCAGATATTCATTGTTGACTGCTTTACTTCGTTCAAGACTGCTCAATATTTTAAAAGTATTTTAATTACCTCCGCCAAGAAGGTTATGTTTTCGTCGTGTTTGTCTCTGTTTGGTTGTCTGTTGGTCTCTTTGTCTGTCTGTGTGTCTGTCACCAAGATAACTCAAAAAGTTATGAACCGATTTGGATGAAATTAACAGGGATTGTTAGGTATGTTAGGAGGAACAGATGATTAAACTTTTGGTGAAGATATGTCCATCCGTTTGTTTGTTTGTTTGTTTGTATGTTTGTTTGTTTGTCTGCCTCATTTTTCTCGATGCCATAACTCAAAAAGTTATGGATGGATTTTGATGAAATTGACATGAGTGTTACGCATATAACAAAGAGTAAATGACCAAATTTCGGTAATAATACGTTTGTTTGTTCGTTCGTTTGTCACTATTTTTAATTTTATGCTTGTTAGCACAGTAACTCACAAAATAATGAATGGATCTTTATGAAATTTATAGGGATTGTTAGTAATGTTATAAGACATAAATGATCAAATTTTGGTGCAGATCGGTTTGTTCGTTTGTATGTTTGACTCATAATTGTTATAACGTTTGTTAACAGTAGAACTCAAAAAGTTATGAACAGATCTTCAAGAAAATTAAACAAGCTGTTATGAATACAAAGAGGCACAAATGATTAGATTTTGGAGTCTATCCAAAGAAAATTATGGTTTCAGAGCCAATTTGAATTTTTTGCTGCAGTTGCCTCGCTTGGCGGAGGTATGCGCTCTCAGAGTGCTCTAGTTGTATAATTTTCCCAAAATGAAATCAGTATGACGAGTACCAATATATGATAACTTGCCCGGCAGCACTATCGTCTCTCACGACGATTTTGCGTTCACGTAAGCTTTCCTGCCCGCGCCACCACGAAAATAAACCTAGCCTAACCTAACCTTACCTAACCTAACCTAACCTTTTAACCTAACTTAACCTTACCTAACCCAACCTAACCTATCCTAACCCAACCTAACCTAATCTAACCTTTCTAACCTTACCTAACCTTACCTAACCATACCTAACGTTACCTAACCTAACCTAACCTAACCTAACCTAACCTTACCCAACCTTACCTAACCTTACCTAACCTAACCCAACTTAATCAGCGATACAGCGAACAGCGCGGTGCACCAACTTCAACGCCGCTCACGCGCACACGATCTGTGTACACAAACACGCACACATCTCCGTCGTGAGAGACGATAGCGCTGCCCGGTACATGCGCTAATGACATTAAAAATGGTATGAATTAATTTTCAACAAAGAAACTCGATCCTTCATACAGCAGCACGCTCGCATATAGTCCTAGTATACCTCGAATAATGCAACATCATATAACTTTAGAGACTTTTAAAATGTAATTTGCAAACTCTCTTTATATTGACTTAGATCACAAATAATAGCTCTTTTTTCGAATATAGAGTTAGTACGGCAATTGGGTAATTCCCTAGATACCACACTTTGCCTTTGATGATACTTCGGACGAGGTCCAGGCGACATTACGCACCCCGCCCATCTTGTGCAGAGGTGATGTTGCAGTCCGTGACCAGCAGGGTGGCTGACAGCGAGTTATCCCCACAATTAACGTAGCCGCTTACAGCAGGTTTATCTGGCACTTTCACAAAGCCCAAATTTTCACAAATTTCGCAGTCTCTGAACCGGTGACATTTCGAATGTGACGAGGCATTTTGTTGAATAATCTCGCCCCTCGGACGACGAAACTATTAGAATACTTTGTGGCTAGCGCATCACCACCAGTTTTGATCGGAATTCGCACTTCACAAGTGCGACCAATACGATCTGAGTGTCTAGTCTGGATTCGCCCATTGACGTTGACAGTAATTCCTTTTAGAATTTTCTAAACATATATGATTGAAATGCGCTCGAATCCCCTTTGAATGGAGTACATTTGAAGTTGAGCCAGTCTTTCGTGATAGTTTAAATTGTTCATGCCTCGGATTTAGCAGTGAACGATCTCTGGATAGCCTCGAGACGCTCAAAGTCTTTCCGTTTGCTTTTCATCCAAAGAGGTGAACAGTATTTTATCCTCGGCAGTATTAGTTGTTCCATAAGATGATCATTGTGTCTGCCTCTCGTGAAGAGAAAGTTTGAAGCACCCATCCACTCCACTTCTTGCCTACGGTAATAACTCGAGCCACGTGATCTTCAAAAGTGGCATTATCTTGTATTCTCACCCCAAGATCCCTTAAAATTTGCTTTCTCTCGATTTTGCTCCCATCTCTCGTCTTGTAGGACGTAGATTCAGTTAAGGGAGAAGAGCTTTCCGTACCGTAATAGTTCAACTTTTGATTAGTTGAAGGTCATGTTGTTAACCGATGTCCAGTGAAAGATGTTGGTTAGATCTAGTTCCGTACGTCTGCCATTGATTGTACCGCTGCTAATATCCGCGTGTCATCAGCGAACGATGACGGAACGGCAAACTTGCATTGGTGCCCTATATCATTTATCATGATAAGGAAGAGTATTGGACCAAGCACGGTGCCTTGTGGGACTCCACAGAGTATTGGCTGTCATTTGGACACTTTATTATTTCCAATAACACTTTGGGATCGGTTTGTAAGAAAAGCTTCGGTACATCTAGACATTTCCCACGGATGCCCATGTTGAAGAGTTTGAGTAGCAGTATTCCACGGTCTACTTTATCGAATGCTTTGGCAAAATCTAAATATATTACGTCTACACTTTTGGCTTAGCATAGTAAGTCGAGAATAGAGTCATAATGTTCAAGCAGCTGCGAAGTGGTTCAACGTTTATGACGAAAGCCATGTTGATTTTATGTAAGCAGCTTATTGCTTTCTAAATGATGTACAAGGTGTTTCCTAAAGACCCTTTCAAACGTCTTCACTACGTGGCTAGTTAGGGAGACAGGTCTATAGTTGGCTGGATCCATGCTATTCCCATCNTGCTTAGCTTGCACATCTTAAGGATTTTTGCAGGCACATCATCTGGTCCCGCTGCACTGTTGCCGCTAAGTTCATCAATGGCTAGTTCAATGCTTAGTTTTGTGAACTCGAAGTCCGTTAGATAGTTTATAGTTAAAGCAATTTTTGGGATTTCAGGACCGATATTGATTTGAATAGAAATCCACAATATGTTGAGATAAGCTTCATACAACCGGCAATCACTGAATGCCGGCTAGCTGTTACAGTCGTCCCAGCAAGACTAGGTTCCAACAATGCAAAATCACAGAACTCCAGCATATATATTTTTAATGTGCGCTCATCCCTATCGCTGCTAAGTATCAGCAGAACTATTTAATATAAAGAAACCTTAGCCATAAAGCTAGCTATTTCTATTTTTATGCTCCTATAACTTCAGGAAAATTTACAGCTACGTAAACTTTGATGTGGGGCCCAAATTATAAAATTATATTTTCAGGTTAATGAATATAGCCATGGAAATTCAAGTGAAGTACAGAATTACAACTGCATGTTAGAATAAACATGAAATTAAATCTTTAATAACAACAAACCATGAAATTTATTTATAATTTATTTACTACTGAATCTACTTCTGTGCAATTAAACTGTAAATATTAGTCAATTAACTTAACTTTTACAACATATGCTCGTCGATGCTATATAACCATTCTTGGCAAATGGCGATACGGTTATTTTTGGGGCAAAAAATTATTTCGACCTCAAGAGAGTTAGAATCGCTATGCACAAGAAATGAGTGCATGAACTCTTAGAGCATTTATTTGCCGCATTTCAGTGTGTGTGTTGCTTTTCTAAGTTTAAAAATGAATGTGTGAGGCCGAAATCATTTTTACCCTCAAAACGACTTTATCGCCATTTGCCGCGAACGGTTATGTGTGGTGGTATCATTAATCTCGTCAGCTGTAACGGTGGTTCATTTTAATTGTCCATAAACTACATTTTTCTGTGAGATCTATCACAGAAAACGAAATTCGTGCTCAGTGTGAGACCGCTCAGTAGAAACACGAGCCGCTCAGTGCGTATCGCGCTCAGTACGAGCGCGCTGAGAAGGAGGTTCAAGTGTATATAGCTGAAGATCTGAGGAGTTTAGACACGTCAACTTGGATTTGGCGGAAGAGAAAAGATTGTGGATTAAAATGGCCTCCGAAGCTTTCGCCGTAACGAGACTCATGGAGGAGGTGTTCTTAGTCGTGGAGGGGGTCTTTCCCAGTGTTTGTCAAGACGATTGTATAACGCGCTAACAGTCTCTGCATCGACGTCAGAGGTGAGTCTATTCCAGATGTTCAAAATGAAATACGGAAAGAGCTGCTGAATTAAGGTTGTTCTTCGGGCTTTATGCTCGAGTTTTTGACCGTTGTTTCTCAGGCGATCATCAAAGTGTCTCCCAAAGAGTCCCGTTGTATGTTCGTCGTTAAAGCCATTCAAATACTTGGAATGTTTCTATTAGTTGCCTCCTGGGTCATCTTTGCTCGAGAGTGATCAGGCTCAATTCTCTTAGTCGACTCATATGGCTTGTTTCGCAGCTGAGGTACCTATCAATTTCGTTGGATTCTTTCCATGCTATCGATATCTTTGCAAAGATGAGGCAACCAGAATCGAACTGTATATTCTAAATGTGGGTGCACTAGCTCTTTGTACAAGGAAATGATGATGTCCTGGGATATGGATTCGAAATTCCTGGAAATAAATTCCAGTACTCTGCTTACGATTTTCATACTCGTATCAACTTGATGTGTTGCAGTTTGTTTCTTTGTAATAGTTATTCCCAAGTTACGTTGTTGGAGTCACAGCTACCAATTCTGTCTGAATCATTTTCAATCGGTTTGAGGGGTTCTCGGACCCTACGTGCATTACTGAACTTTTGTCGTCATTGAAGCTCATCTGCCCCGTTGTGCTCTATTCCATGAGGTGGTCAAAGTCTTGAAGCTCGGGTTTTTTCCTAGCAAGATGGCATAGTTCTGTACCATTCGTAAATTTACTGAATTTCTAGCCAAAATTAAGATCAAGATCATTGATGTAAATTGTGAACAGAAGAAGGCTAAGCACGCTACCTTGTGGAACCCCAGATGATACCGGGGTCCAGTCGCTCGTCTTTCCTTCAAGTTTCACTTGCTTTTACCGACCCGTGAGTCATGCCCGGATCCATAGGACATGGGCTTCCCATATTTTCAGTAACCGTTAAAAGCCGTTCGAAAATTTTGATAAGCGAGATCCACAGTCTTTTCTTCTTCTTTCAAAAGGCTTGAGTTAAATATTATAACCGACTACAGCACATTACGCCGTCATTGCAATTATCAGTAACGCATTACGCTCAAACCGAAGACAGCCTCATGTCCAAATCAGGCCCATTCACTGGTATGTCGCCATGCAAAGGCTCTCGACAAGTTCCATCTGGCGAATGGTAGGGCGCGTTTGCCCGGCCCGTTAACGTCCGTCATCTGAATGGAGCCTTGCGATGAGACTTCCAAAACTTTGGTAACATCGGCCACTAATTTCAATCGTGAAGTTGCGGTGACAACGGCCCTGAGCGTCGAGATGTTTCCTTTCAATTGAACTCAATAGAATGGGACGCCAGGATATACCAGCGCCGTGCCATTGGGAAGGAAAGGGAGAATTTTGTGCTTCTATCGCAATTCTTTGTCAAATTCAGGACTGAAGCGCTTAAAGATGTGGAAATTGCAGCTTCTCTAAAAACAAACGAAAAAGAAAAAAAACTTGAGTTTCAGTGAGAACGCTCTTCTTTGCTACATTGAGAACTGAAGAGTTTGAATATATGGCAACTGAATCCAATGGAAAAAAGCATTCGAAAAGCGTGCGGTTGAGTTGCACGTCCACAAATTCTGATCTAAACCGTTTAAAAACATAGCAACAGAAACGACGAAGAAAGGAATGAAAAAGTTTACATTTCGTGAAGTTGAAATCCCTTGTCTGCGTCAAGATTAGGGGATTGAAATGTGGCAGCAGAATCTTCTTTAAATGGAAACGAAAAGTTTATGCTTCAGCTGCAATTCTCTGTCAGATCCAGGCATACGAAGTGTAGAAAAAAAATCAGAAAAGATAGAAAGCGACGGCCTGCCTATCCAACCGAAGTGCTATCGAGCACGGAAAGTAAAGTTTGTAACTTCCTCCGTAACGCCTCGTCGGATTCGGAAGTATAAAGCAAAAAAATAAAACCTGAATCCTTGATGAAACTAAACGAAAATTTTACGCTTCAATTGCAATTCATTGCCGGAGTCACGGCCCAGCACGCCTTGATTGGAAAGGTAAAAAGCCCCACGCTTCGCTTGTATTTCTTTGACCCATTCAAGGCTAGGAAATTAAAAATGTGGAAATTGAGTTCAGGTTCCAGTAAACGATAATTCAGCTCCCTAGTTGTGCGCCTTTTATCCTGCATTCCAAGGGCGCAATATATTATTGTTACTACTATTAATACATTTTCATTTTAAATGTATCAGTCCTTTAGCGTAAATTCAGTTTCTTTATACTTCCATCAAAAGTCAGTGGTAGGCATTGTTAATCGAAAAGTTAACTTTGTTAATCGTTAACTCGTTCATCAAAACATTAAGGTAGATTGCAGTTAATCCGTTACAGAAAAATTAATATTCAAAACTTGGCATGATCTTAAGGTGGATAAAATGAATTCCGAGTACCATATTCCTCGATTCCTCGAAAAAATTGAAAATATAAAATTTAGTATGCGCGGCCTAGTATGAATAGTTGAGACATTAAACAAGAACTTGAGAGTAAGAGCTTGATGTCGCCACTTCAAGGCCCCTCCCCATCGGTGCTCCGTTGAAGACAAATTAGCAATTCTCAACTTTTGGCAGTTGCTGAAATACGATGGCCCCGTTCAGCCGAGGAGTAAATAACCGCAATCGCACTTCAACTCTCTTTAAGGTTTGAAATTGAAGATTAAGTCGGTGTGGAAGCTGGTGTGTAAGCCCATAATCAAAAATGCTTTGCGTTCCCACAATAGTTACCATTCCTGCCTAGAAGCAGTCAGCAAAGCCATACTGGAAGCATCAGACTTTAATATTTTGCAAAGCAGCTGCTGAATCCTTTACAGTATATACATCAGCTAGTTGCCCGGCCTATGGCATACGGTTCTACTGGGACACAAATTCATCTCTCTAATAACGACATACACTGAAAATTCAGGATATACTGTTGGTAGTAGGCCTTCACTGTAGCAAATAGACCTATCCGTGACTTGTATTTTTGCTGACTCATTGGGTAACTCTCTAACAGCGCAATAATTTGCATCCAATGCAGTACCGCAGAAGATCTCAATTCGCGTATAACGAATCCAATTCGCGCCACGTTGGGGGATTCGCAATCCCGCATACCCCTAATCGATCTTCACAACCACAAATACACCAAATCGTGGCCTGCATTTAACCAATACATTATGTCTATACCCAATAATTCAATGTGTATGAGCAATATTCCTCTTCCAATACACCAGGCTTTGCACTTCGAGCTCAGCCACGTTGCTTCCCTCCTACCGAGTGCATGTCTCGAGTGCCAAGTTTAAAGTGCGCCAGCCTCTCATTGCTATGCTGCAGGGATCCTCCACTTGCCTAACGCTGCCTATAGTAAACTTCGCTTTGCTTGTCTCCTTCTGATAACAT
>LQNS02278160.1:17202041-17212814 GCA_001587735.2 Parhyale hawaiensis
TTGTATGTTGCGCTTCTGCTTCAGTGGCCACATATGCTCACTGAAGTCCGACTTAAATATCTTCCCAAAAGGACAGATAATAGTGTGCCTTTGTGTGCGGTCGCTTTGACTTTTCCCAAGCTTTACCGGAAAGAAATAATTTACCTTACAGTGATACGCTCAGAGTTAGAAAAAGATGTTGCGATAGAACGGTTCTTCAGACTAGCTGGCATGCAGAGCGGTAGCTCTAGTTGACAAATTTCTGTTCGTGAGATCGGCTACGTAGTAAGAGGATGGAATTGAACCATTCGCATTACAGCTGTCACATACGTAAAAAGCCTACCACCATGCAACAATTACGGAAAACAGTAAGATCATCATTGATTCTTCAGATTTAAACGCAGTCCACGTTCAGATTATACCAATTGCGCTTAACTCGTCTGATCGTAAAGTCTTAACTAGTACTATTAAAGTCCTCATTACACTAAAATCATATTTAATCAACTTCGAGAAACAAAGGTACCCACACTTCACAGTGTTTATTGGGAAAGTACCTAATATGAGGCGTCTTTCATTTTCTCGCACCAAACTATCAGAGTGGACGAAAGCTTCGAGCCCTCTTATGTTTAGGATATTCGTGGGATATTGCAGGAATTGTTCATTGTGAGGTTCTAGGAGACAATCAGTAACTTCTGAAATGTACTGAGCGCAGCTAACCCGGTTAAAGACTATTTTGCAATGAGAAACGGCCTTCGTTGGCAAACAGAATAGGTGTAATCCTCCACCATGACAATGCCAGACCCCACACTTCAAGAACGACTAAGAATCTCACAGATGAATTTGCTTAAGAAATTTGGATTCACCCACCATATTCTCCCGATCTTGCTTCAACAAATTTAAATCTCTTTAAAAGTTTGCATAACCACTTATCAGGACAAAGGCTTACGTCAAAGAAAGATGTTGATATGAAGCCAGCTCCCTTAATTCTTTCAAGCCAAAAGCAAAAAAAAATAAAATATCTATGACGATGGTATCAAAAAGCTTATGGGGTGATGGAAAAAGGTCATTAATATGAATGGTGATGTTGCTGGTGATTAATTAAAGTTCTATTTTGCTTCATCTTTATTTTCATCTAAAACAGTAACAAGGACAAAACTTTCGTTCTAATCTGATAATTTTAAATCTTGGTTAAGACTGCTGATAACATCACATCGTCTGAGGCGAAAGCCTCGGAAGGACAATCGGTGACCCCTTTCTGTTTACGCAAAAACAAATCACGCAGACAGGAAATACTAGGAGCAGCTGGCAGTTATGTAGCGAAGCTGCGTATCACAGGAGGGTCTGAAGCACAGGATATATGCTCAGAAATTATTTGACTTGAAAGGGATTCTAATTTGCTGTCATGTTTTACAGCGATTTTTTTCCATTGATAGACGTTCTTGGATTTCAACCCTTGCATATTAACTTGTTATCTTTGCGTGTCTAAAACTTGCGTGAATATTAACCCTAAGCTGTTATTGTCATTTTACTTCAACGGTCTATAGGCATTAACCCTAATATTTTATTAGCTTTCTGTTTCGATATTCTATAGGTATTAACCCTAATATTTTATTAGTTTTCTGTTTTGATAGTCTACAGGTATTCACCCGAATATTTTACTAATTTTTTTATTGAAAATTCTACAGATATTGACTCTAGTATTTTATTAGGTCAGACAAGAGCATTGGTTTTGTCCCTTTAAATCGCATTGTTGCTGTTAACAGCAACCCAAGTGATCTTGTGACGGCTAGAAACTCCATTTTACAGAGCTTGGTAATGTTTCTAACAGTCTCGTGGTACACTGATTCGAGATAAACGCCTGAAATTTGGATTCAACGGGCAAACCAAGGCTGGCGTCGAGATTTCGGACGATAGGAGTTGACTTAGACCGACTTTGATGAGCTAGTGGAACGAGCGCTTACCCCAATATTTTTGTGGTTTCTGTATCAAATTTAAATGGACATCTAACAATTACCACCGCCAAAGGGATTTATTACCAAAATAACTCAAAAAGTTGCGAACAAAATCTATAAGACATTAAAAGGGATTGTTAGGTCCGCTAGGAGAAACTGATTAACTTTTGTTTCATCCGTTTGTTTATTTATTTATCTACTGCTTTTTTCTTGGTAATATAAATCAAAGTGTTATAGATGGATCTTCATGAAATTTTGCCGAATTGCTTGAAATGTAACTAGGAGTAAGTGGCCAAATTTTTATGATGACTTGCTTCTCCATTTGTTTGCTTGCTTGTTTGTATCTAATAATAATAATGGTAAACGACCCAAATTATTGAATTTTGGTGATCGGTTCGTCCATTTATCTGCTTGACCAAATGTTGGTCCAAAACCTTTGTCTGAACACATTAAAAAAATGTCGACGGTCTATCAACAAAAAATACACGAGCTGTTAGGAATGTTAAGTAGCACAAATGACCAACTTTTGGTGTTGATTAAATAGACATCCTGTTTCAGGGTTTATTTGATCTTTTTCGTTGACATTGCATTGATTGGTGGAGGTATGCGCTCAGAGTGTTTCTGTAGTTCTAGTCTACGGACATCGATCACAATATTTCATTTCACTTCCAGAGGAATTTCTTATAGTCCAGGCTCTGAAGGATGGGGGGGGGTATCTGTGTACATTTCTCTTTTACAGCTCTACCATGTATTTTCCTATTCGATATGATGAGGATATTAAAAAAAAAGTTGGGTAGAACTTTCGCAACTGGTACATTTTTAAAGAGGGGAGCATGTGGGGGGGGGGCTCTTAAAATTATCAATTGTGGGCCGATTGTTCTGAAAACTTACTCTTAATATGTATTTTTGGAAAAAAAAAACACATTTAGCTCGTACAACTTTTTTGATTTAGGCCTTAGTTTTCGAGATAATGGGAAATGTATATATATAAATATATACTGAATAATTAGATGCGAAGCAAAACATTTACATGAAATTTTGTTACCCACTACGCGTTTTGTGTAACCTCAGCTAATCAGGTGGGAGGATCAAAGATAATTAACATTTCGTTGACATCTTAAAAATTTTGGCGGTTATCTCATATAGATGTAAATATGATACCGATATGAAGAAAGCTTGAAATGACAGTTTCTTTAATACACATGCTGTGTCGTTTTCTTAAACCAAGTCCGTCCTGTTCACTTTAGCTACTGCACTAAGTACAGACACACAAAAGTACCGAAAGCGACAGTTTACAAACTGTACGGGTTTCACTAGGCGGCACATCTGCATGGTAGACTCCATAATAGCTACGAGTCCTACAGCTGGTGTAAACATAATATACTATAGTCCAAAATTCGACTCGAAAGTGCAGACTGCAAATACAGATTTCAAATATTCACTAAAGAAGTCTATGTATGCATTCTGCACTTCCGAGTTGAATTTTGGAGTATAGTTTGTTATGTTTACGCCCGCCGTCAGATTCGTAAGCTATTGAAACCCATACAGTTTGTAAGCTGTTGCTTTCGGCACTTCTGTGTGTCTGTACTTAGTGCAGTAGCTGAAGTGAACAGGATGGACTTAGTTTAAAAAAAACGACAAAACATTTGTATTAGAGAATATATCATTTATAGCTTTCGTCAAACCGGTATCATATTTACATCTTTATGTGATGTGATAACCGCTGAAATTTTCAATATGTCAACGAAATATTCTTCACCATCTTCGATCCTCCCACCTGATGAGCTGAGGTTACAGCGAAACGCGTCGTGGGTAACAAAATTTCAACTAAATGTCTTGCTTCGCATCTAATTCTTCAATATGTACGCCATCTACAACTAGAAAATATATATACCTATATTTTCTGAAATTTCAAAAGAACAGAACTCTAACAGCTTTCATGCTGGAATATGCTGGAATCCTTCAGCGATTTCTAACAAAACTGTAGATCTGGATTTTCCATTTTTGCCCTCATAATTTTTTTTATCACAGCTCAAACCCGAATAATGTGTTTTCCCCTATATTTTAGTTAGCGATCGAAAATCGCATATCAAAAGAAAACGAAAGAGAAAATGAAAATTCAGCTCTAAAGTTTCATTAGCAGTCCTTCAAGGATTCCAAAACTGTCATTTTTTAGCACGAAAACTTATTGAATTCTATTCGTTTGAAATGCACAAAAAAATATATATTTATATATAAATCCCATTATCTCAGAAACTAAAACCTAAATATAGAACTGTGGGAGCAAATTGTGTTTCTTCTTCAAAAATACATATTCTGAGTAAGTTTCAGAACAATTGGCCCTCAAGTGATAATTTTAAGCCCCCATGCCCCGCCCCCCTCGAAATGTACTAGGTGCGAAAGTTCTAGCCAACTTTTTTCTATGTCCTCAAAAAATTATTTTCTTGTTTTTCTGGATCAAAACACTTTGGTCTCGTGATAATGGGACTGAATTAATTTCATTAGGAAGGCCGTTGGTCCGTACGTAGTTTGGAAAATTCTTTATAGCAGCACGAACCTTATCATTTTGCTGTTCTTACACTGGGAAGTCTATGGACATAATCTCAGATATCACCCATTTCTTAGACTTGCGAAAGTCATTGACCCTTTTTCGGACCGCTGTAAAACTCTTTCGAAAGAACAGCAAACTCACCATACATGATCAACTGCTCGGTAAAGAAGGGTAAGATCTACTATTTTACTTTACCTTCGCCGCCAAACCCTCCGGGTAACAACAAAACTTTTGTTTCTCTGTTACTAAAAGTCCAGGGAAATCAATCGTGACCTTTAACTATCTTCAGCGAAGCTTCCTTTCATGTTGAGACAAGGTTTGCCTGTTATTTAAGGCCCTCACGCGCGCCTCATAGCCACTCTGAGCAGCCTATTTGTATCGGCATTCGCGTGGGCAGCGGCCGTAGGAATAAAAATTACAGGCGTGCTCTGGATAGCCGCTGGGTTCTGGCTATCTGCCTTGGCGGAAGTTAAGGGAAGTTGAGAACGGAGAGAGCAATATGCTGCAATTCTGAGTTGTGAAACCTAACACCCAAGTCGTCCTATTGTACTCTAACTGTGTTGTTTACAGGCGCGATCAGGATTGCCTCTGGGCTTCAGCTATCTGCCTTGGGTGAAACTAAGGAAAGTTCAGTA
Organism: Parhyale hawaiensis; assembly: GCA_001587735.2. NCBI lineage: Eukaryota > Metazoa > Arthropoda > Malacostraca > Amphipoda > Hyalidae > Parhyale > Parhyale hawaiensis. Next base: position 17,207,159 of record LQNS02278160.1, read on the forward strand.
CGGGAAAAGTAATATTTTGCAATTTTGAGTTCTGAAACATGCTAAGCAATAGGAACATTAGGAATTAGAAAACGCTATTGTCGTCTTAAGAGTCATCTTCAAGAAACTTTATACACCAGACTTTTCTTTTTTATATTCAACATATCAGTGAAAGTTTGTCGTTAATAATATTCTCATCGATAGCTCCTCTGCTGCCTGAACACAAAGTGACAAGTCGATAAGCATTGCACAAGTCACACTCGTTTTACTTGATGAAGAAAATGTCAATGATTCCCTCTACAAGACGTTGTTGAAGTTGATTCTTAACCCTATCGTACTCAGCCGGTGCTCTTTCGTTACAGTGATTCTTCCTGCTATTTTGCATTTCTAAGCGAGACCGATCGACCCTTGCAGCACACACTTAGTGTGCGTTCATTGGTACCCTCATCGGTAATTCTCTTAGGAATAGCGCTGTTTGAAACTGGACTATACGATCAGCCTGACCGCCAATGGGTTAAGAGCCGGCCTGAAGTGTTTCTCTTATCGGCCAGTAACTGAAAGCCTTCAATTATTTCTATAACTTCTTTACTGTCGGCAAGATTTTTTAGAATTTCTCTTATCGTTATCTTTATCAAACAATCCCCATCTTCAGCCCATCGATAAAGATAACTTACAAGCAGAACTTTGTCGCATTAAACAATTTAAGATTTTGGGAAGCTGTCCACTGCGCACAACTGAAAATAGAGATCCTTCGCAATTTCTTTTACCCGCTGTGGCGGAAGGTCCGACTGCCCTCCTCATGCACTAGTACGGAGGATGGAGCCTCTTTGCTAGACACGTGGATTCTTATGGCTATTGGTTTGTTGAATTCTCATTTCCGATATTCAAATGCTACTGCGGGGGCACTGACTCTAAACAAAAAGGAGATGGTCAGGGAGGCCACAGAATCGCGGAACTCGTGCGCGGGGCTGCTTCCACACAGGACCTACACGCACAAGAACAGAAAGTAGGAAAAAATCTAGCACTTTCAATTAAATTCAAACTTGTCCATATTAGATTTTTTTAATACTAACGTTGAAGTCACATCCTATACGGCTAAATTGAATTCACATATTTCGAGTCACGACCAAATTTAAATTATCGAATCGCATAACATGACACACTTATAAGACCGAGTTAAACGATTTTGCTTTATATGAGCGCAGATTTCTCCCACTCTCAAGTTCATGGCTGAAACTCGATAGTGAAGCGCGCACTGCGTTCTGAATCCTGAAAGGTTTTTAGCTTATCATTTTTATCTCGTGTAGGTACTAATTGCATCTCACTTGTTCGCTTAATCTTTACACTTCGATTCAGTGCTGCTCTTTCTACATAGTAATAAGATTATTCATTTACACTGCACACTTTCAAATACGACAGTTTACTAATTTTTTTTCGTTCTGCAGATAGAATCATAGATTAGAGTTACTACTTATATCTCCTTAATTTCTATATATCCTCTGTGGTTAATAAAAAATTAACTTGGAAATTACTCGCACTATCTCCTGCTCAGTGCGTAGGATGATACCAGTAGGATTTCATCGATACGCTGCTATTCCTCTTGGCACACGCATCTGCCAACCCAACGTTCTTGAATGATAGCGCATATGGACTTCAAAAGCGCCCTATCGTAATTTTGGACTCGCCGTCATCAGCCCAAACCACAAAATAATAGTTCACGGACTTTGCCCATGCTTCGGTTTATTTAAATATATATATTTTTTTTACAATATTCAAGCCGAAGCCCAAGTCGCTATCGCGAGGACTTCCTAATAGTCCACTGCTGTTACTTTTGGTTGGGTACAACCAGCCATAAAACCAAGGTCACTTGAGCACCATCAGTTTGCTGTAGCAAAATCGGCGCCTACGTCTTAGGACGTTTATTGCCTCCGCCAAGGAGGTTATCTGTTTTTCGTGTCTGTTTGGATGTTTGTCTGTCACCGAGATTACTCAATGACTTATAAATGGATCTTCACGAAATTCGCAAGAATTGTTAGGCATGTTAACAGTAGCAGGTGATTAGCTTTTGGTGAAAATTTGTTCATCTGTTGGTTTGTCAGCCTTGTTTTTTTCTTAGTACCATAACTCAAACAGTTCTGGACGGATTTTCATGAAATTTACGTAAGTTGTTAGATATATTGCGAAGAGTAAATGATCGAGTTTTTGTAATGATCTGTTGGTTCGTTCATTTGTCGCCGTGTTTGATTTTATGCTTGCTAACACAATAACTCAAAAAAGTTCTGAATGGATCTTTATGAAATTAATAGGACTTGTTAGTCATACTAAAAGACATAAATGATTAAATTTTTTGTAGTGATAATCGGGTGGTTAGTTTGTGTGTTTGACTTATGTTTGTCAAAATGTTTGTTAGCAGCATAACTTAAAAAGTTATGAACGAATCTTCAAGAAAATTACAAAAGTTGTTAATACTATCGGAAGGCACAAATAATTCGATTTTTTGGTGTTGGCATAAAGAAAATCATTGTTTCAGATCCAGTTTGAATTTTTCGTTACCGTTACCTTGCTTGGTGGAGGTATGCGCTCTCTAGTTCAACAATGCACTGATAGCGGCACGACGGTAACCGCACTGCCGTCAATCACTTAAAGTCCTCTAAATTACGCTGTAGCGGGAGATACGATTGCCGCTAAGAGAGCACTCTGAGAACGCATACCTCCGCCAAGCAAGCCATGACGGGAGACTGTCGGCTCTCGTTCGACAGTGCCAGCTGCTGTACCTTGTTTCTATTGCAACGTCAGCAGTGGTGTATATGCAACTAGAGCACTCTAAGAGCGCATACCTCCGCCGAGCAAGACAACGGCAGCACAAAATTCAAATTGGTTCTGAAACTATGATTTTCTTTGTATCAACGCCAGAATCGAATTTTTTGTGCCTTTCGATAGTATTAACAGTTTCAGTAATTTTCTTGTAGATTTGTTCATAACTGTTAGTGTTATGCTGCTAACAGACATTCTGAAATACATTAATCAAACTCACAAACAGATCGACCGTCACCAAAATTTAATCATTTATGTCTTGCAACAAAACTAACAACTCCTGTAAATTTCATAGAGATCCATTCATAACTTTTTTAGTTATTGTGCTAACAAGCATAAAATCAAATACAGCGACAAACAAACGAAGAGATAATCACAGAAGTTTGATCATATAATGCTCGTAATATAACTAACAGCTCATGTAAATTACATAAAAATCCGTATATAACTTTTTGAGTTATGGCATTAAGAATAATGAGGCAGACAAACATATAAATGGATGAACGGACCTTCACCAAAAGTTAATCATCTGTTCCTCCTAACATAGTTAACAACCCCTGTCAATTTCATCAAAATCCGTCAGTAACTTTTGGAGTTATCTTTCTGACAGACAAACATGCAGACGATCCGAATGAAAACATTACTTCCTTAACGGAGGTACGTAATTAACGATTGGTCTATGTGCCTGGCAGTAAATTCGTGTACCAACGCCGGTGGGTGCTGCTCTCACGGAATGGGTCTCACCTATTTGTGTGTGAGTCGGCTCATGCCCATTATCTCAGACGTTCTTACTGATTAGCTACTTGTACAGTATATAAAAAATTTATAGATATAGTAATATCACAGGCAGCAGTTATCTTACACTAGACAGGGAGACAAAGTCACAACACATACTCAAACTCTATCACAGAAAAAGAAAGTAAAAAACAAAGCATTAACGAAAACAGTTACAAAATCAAGCATAAACTGACCCTGATGAGAGAGCAACTAGAAACACACCTGATACTCTTCTAAGTGACTCCAATAATATCGCCAACTCGCTGACAAAATAACAAAATATCTTGTTATCAACGACAACGAATGGCTTGTTTGAGTAATTAATTAGTGTCTTCATCGTCAACTGCCCTGTTTTACCGTCTCTATGCCAGCAGCATCCCCTTTTTCTCCTTTTTGGCATGGGGAACGCCACCGACAGTCCAAGGAATTAATTAAAGCTCAATTTGCATGTGAGCAGCGACTTCAGTCGATGTATGCAGTTTACTTTTTCTTTGGCTCCCTCCGTTTACAAATTATGTTCTTAATCTTTAATTCATTTTTTCTCAAATTTTGTAACTCACTGTGAGATTATTATTATTTTTATGTTCAATATTATTCAATATTATTAAAACATCACGCTCGAGCCACCACGGACAGGAAGTACAACCCAAATGAAGCATTATGCAACACTGGGAAGCCCGAAACGCTGCTAAAGAAAATCCAACAAACCCTAAAAAAAAATTCTGACGTCCTTGATTTCAAAGTTAAATTTAACATTTCAACCCACGAGCATCGACTTCAGAGTGGAATGAAAATAATTGTTTATCAACAGTCGTATTGTTCCGTCAGCACATTATCTTAGTGAACGTCCACGCATTGTCCTTGGCTCAGGTTAGTTAGCCCTAAACGACCGTGTGTGAACATATCATAACGACTCAGAGAATGATATTTCTTCGAGACGCCTCATAAGAATGAGAAGTTTATTGGAACAAATTACATGAGTAAAAGAAGTAGCTATGCCTTATAGAATAAATAATGTTCAACTGTAATGCTTGGCTCTGTACCACGTTCCTTATAGCTCTATTCGGGTAGAAGGAAATTACTAGCCTACGTTATCACATGAACATATGTCTAAGTTATAAACAGTTTAAAAGTTGATCCCCTCTTTAGTAAGTCTTAGAACAATACTGTTAATATAAAGAGTCCTTTGAAATCATAAAAGTAACCTAGCACTTAGCGTAAACTAAGGTGGCGTAACATATATGATAATGGGTTTTATTGAAAAGTTATTAGTATAATGGTAATGGGTAGTTCAGGCCATCGCTGTCAAATTAATGACAGCGGCGGTATCGCAGAGGAAGGAAAACAGGGACGTACAAAGTGAATATAGAATCGCGGAACTGGTGCGCGGGGCTTCCACACAGGACCTACACGCACGGGAACACAAAGTAGGCAAAGAAGAAAAAGAGCAGAGAAAAGTGACATCAGCAGGCGTGTGGTAACAGCTCAAAGCAAAGTAGGCCAAAAGGAAAGACGTCCCGAAGGCCTAGCTAATGCTAGGTAACCTAAGGGTCCTCCTGGGGTTGCCGCTCCCAGCAATATCGGACGGACAAACCCACCTAACCCATACCCAACCTGATTAGTCTATCGGTTTAGTAGGTTAACTCATCCCTTGTTATGGGGAGTTGCGTATCCAGTGGGGGGGGGGGGGCTCAATGGTTCATTGTAGCTTTAGCAGTGCCTTCGGGACAGCTTTCTTCCCGGTCCTGCCTTGTTTCCATCGTTTTCTCCCCTTCTGCTAACGGTCTTTATTGTATTCTAGCTTGACTTGCTGTCCCATGCTTGGTGGTCTTCTCTAGAAGTACTTCGTTTCTTTTTTGTTTTCTTCGAATGCAAATGCCATTCGTAGTGTTGATTGATATTTAAACCCAAGGAATATCTAAATCTATCTAATACTAAGAATGACCGTCGTGTGTTTATAAATATATTTATTCTGGTTCTAGATGGCGTACATATTGAAGAATTAGATCAGAAGCAAATAATATAGTTGAAATTTTATTACCCACGACGCGTTTCGCTGTAACCTCAGCTCATCAGGTGGGAGGAT
>LQNS02278160.1:17214624-17225860 GCA_001587735.2 Parhyale hawaiensis
ATAAGTTTTCACGGGCAGTAGACAATTATTTCTTCTAGCTTACTGTTTTCCTCTGACGAAGCAGTTTTCTCTTCATACGTCAAAATTTGAGCACCTCAAATGAAACAGACATTTGAGGTGGGAAGACGGTGTCAACGGTATCTTTGCTACGGAGCAATCACATTGTATACAAGCTGCTATTTTGTTCAAGTTTGTTGGAGTATTTTACTCAAGATGTTACTTCTGCCTGTCTATATAGATGATCTAAGGATGCCAGCACGATAAAGGTTCAATGAAGAAAAGAAGAAAATTAAGACGCAAATAAGAAAAGAGGAGATCCCGCACCGGCCTAGAGGCATCAGGCAAACGTATAGGTTATTGCGTGAATTCTTCACGCACTGGTCCACTAGTATGTATATAACATGTGAGTGCGTTGCGTCTTTAACTTTGATCTAAAAAATCTAAGCTGATTGGCTTTAAGTTGTCAGAAGCATTAATCTTAGGCTTACGAATCGCCGCTTTGGAACAAATTCTACAGTAGGTGTTAATTGCAAGGCGACTGCACTCGACATGGCAGCAAATTAACTCTGAATTATTGGCCATTTCGTTCATAATCGCCTTGTATTTGACCACTGAAATGCAATCCAAATTGGCGTATCAACACTTGAGGACTGAACTTCCATTCAAGTTGAAGTTAATGGGATTAAATTATTTCGGAAATAGTCGATAAAATATTATTTCCCTGCTATGATTTTATATTCCCTTCGCATTCTTGGAAAATCGACCGATGTTCGAAAAATGGGTAAGAAAAATAAAAAGACAATAAATATGATCGGGAAATATACGATACTCGTTGGCTGCTGAGGGTTTCTGTAAAACAATTTTAGGATCAACAATATTGGGAAAGCCCTCAGGGGTATGTTCTGGAGGGCTCTTTCCCTGCCACAATATATATGGGCCTCACAACCCCAAGGGTCCCTAGTGCCTTCTCCGCAGGGAATGTTGCAGCTTGCAGCAGATCCTACTGACGAGGTTAGTTTTGTAAAGTTAGGTAGGCTCTCAATACTTCCCCTTCTGTTTCGGGAGGTAGGCCGCTGATCGAGGTGGCCGACCTATTCCCGCTAGACTTCTACCTTCTTGTTTTTCGTTTCCTTCCCCTGCGCGGCGTAGCTGAGCGAAAGCGTTCAGCCGTGCCCGGGGGTTAGAGATGCACAACTTGCGCTTTTTTCTTGTCAGTAGCGCACTGATCACGTAGAATCTCAGATCTACCGGCAGAAAAGCAGAGACAAAAATCATTGATATTTGAAACGAGACGTACGTCGCGCCTTAATGACGCACACGCCTAGGTTAAGCCACAGGAATAGTTCGGCGCGATATAGACATTGTGTCCCTGATGCGTTAGTAAAATTTTGTACTACTACTATATTGGGCAAAGTTTTGGGTCAGTGAAGAATAAGATCAGTTGACCCTGTGAGAACCTCAGGGTCTCGCGGGAACAGCGCTATGAGAAACTTGGTTTGTAAAGTACGTGGGTTCTTGTAAAGTTAGCTAGAGTCCTTCCGAACTCCCACAGCCCGCTAAGGTATGCACCATCAGTGGGAAAAAATGCAGCCTCTTCGCGTCACCGCTCGCTTGCAGCTCGCTTGATCGCTTGCGTCACCACTCCCTGAACGGACAGGTGCGGACACACAGACAGGTCAACAGACACCACGCTGTTCCTAATAGCTACTCCCAGCTCTCGCTTAAGTTATACGAAGCTCTAAACACGTCGATGGGTGACTGCGGACACACAGACACACACCACAGACGCCACACTGTTCCTTTTATTGCCACCTTTGGCTAGAGCTATATCAAACCATAAATATATAGTTGTGTGGATGCACAGGCACATACTCAGCAAACAACACGTTGCTCCCACTACAGCCAGCTTCCGCTCACTCTACATCGAGCTCTAAGTGTGTAGGCTGCACCTCACCAATGCATGTCAGCTCCTGCACACCTTCTTTCTTTCTTGACTTAATGGCTCGTGACGATGCGTAGGGACACAGAGCAGGCCAGGGCTCCTTTTGTTATTTGGCAAGGCACGAGTTAGGCAAATTTCGTCCAGTGAATGCCCACATTTTGTGTTCCCTCCAGAAAATTTCCCACTGCTTTTCTTCTCAGCTCGTCGGGCCTAATTAAAGACTCACTTTTGCTTGAGAAGCTCGCAGCAGCAGCAGCGCGCCACTCAAGCCTCGTGTGCTTGGTTGTGCAGGCTGAGGTGTGTTTGGCTCGAGCGTGCGTGTAGCTGTGCGCGCTTGGGGTGTTTGTTAATAAGGGCATGTGTTATTTTGTTGGTGCGGCTTTGTGTACAATTGAGAGCGGTGTATTAATTAGTACTTTTGTGTGTAATTGTGAATGGTGTTTTGCGTGGTAGCTTGGCATGCCCAGTAATTATGAGCTGAAGATTACTTACCATAGTAGTTTTTGTGTGTAATTGTGAGCTTTGTGTAACATTGTGAGCAGCCTTTTGCTTAATTGGAGCGCTGCGTGTAATAGTAATCGGTATATTGCGTGTATTAGTAATCGGTATATTACTTTGTATATTACGTGTATTAGAAATCGGTATATTACTTGGTATATTGCCTGCATTAGTAATCGGTATATTACTTGGTATATTGCCTCTATTAGTAATCGGTATATTACTTGGTATATTACGTGGTATGAAGTCAATTATATCTAGAACTCTTATGCATCGCAGGTTCACAAGGAAGGTGAACACCATGAAGGCGGTACGTATCATCTTATACTAAAATCGAACGTTTCGGCTATCATACCCATCATCAGCAAAAGTGTTGAGATAAAATATAAGAAATTTATTGACAAAGACTAAAGTTTACAAGTAAAAATAGCAAGGGACACACATAAATCGGAACATTGAATGACAGAAAAAAAGCTAACGGTTGATGATATGCAACGGGTATGCGCTTTGCGTTTCATTGAGAGGAGGCTTTAACTTAAAAATGTACAGGGATTATAAACTACGCAGACAAACAGGCGAGGACTGCGTACCTAAAATGGTGAAATTGTCAAGGCAGACTCGGACGCCACACCGTTTCGCATGCTGTCTGACAATGGAATGAGGAGGACTAACAACATGCTTCCGGTACGAGCACTCCTTCCGCTGTGTTCACAAACTCTGTTCATAAAAGTACGTACAGTTGAACCAATGTACGTAGACCCACAGATCAGGCAACAAAATTGATATACTACAGAGCTGATAACTGCTTTAGATGGCCTGTCTTTAAATTTAAATAAAGAGCCTATCGTAAATTTATTAACTAGTACAAAAATAAATTTCTTATCTGGAAAGTATTTAAGTACAATTTTCTCCAGTTCGCTATTTATTGTTTCCGACTGCTTGCCAAAATATTGAAGGTACGTATACCGCATTTGCATCATTACCGGTGGTGGCGGGTGCTTCGTTTCTGAAATTCCGTGGAAAAAATTGCTTAATTTTATAGTCTATGAAAGATACAGGGAATCCATTGCATATAAAAAAGTTACGGATCCAGCACCGATGCAAGTAGCTCCCATAAACACATGTGTTTTCACGGAGATCATGATCCTTCAAGAACTGACCCACCTAAATGTGTACAAATCCACTGGCCCAGATAATCTTACGCCCCGTGTACAACGGGAAATGGCTCCAGTCATCGTGAAGCCACTTCTCGAAATATTTAATCGGTCTCTAGGAACGAGAGAAGTTCCGCAGGATTGGACACTAGCTAATGTGATACCGATACATAAGAAGGGGGATAAGAAAAGCCCCAGCAACTATCGACCAGTCAGTCGTACATCGGCCGTCAGCAAAACTATCGAACGTTTCTTGAAAAAGCGCTTCATTGATCACCTGAGCTGCCGAGCTCCAACAAGACCATGACCACCTCATGGAAGGGAGCACACGTGGCAGATGAGCTTTAATGTGAACAAATGCTCAGTAATGAAAGTAGGGCTGGTGAACCCTTCAACCAGATTGAAAATGTACGGAACAGAATTGGCTGCTGTCACTCAACAATGTGACTTGGTTATCACTATTACAAACAAACTACAACACAATCAGCAAGTTGACAAGAGTGTGAAAATGGCAAGCAGGGTACTGGGATTCATCACCAGAAATTTTGAATGCAAGTCAAAGGACATCATCATTTCCTAGTTTAAGGCATTAGTGCGACCACACCTAGAATTTGCTGTTCAATTCTGGTCGCCACATCTGTGTAAAGATATCGATAACATTGAAGAGTCCAACGCAGAGCTACGAAATTGATAGCTCAGCTGCAAAACAAGCCTCTTGAATGTCGACTAAAAGTACTGGGTCTGATCTTTCTCGAGCAAAGACGCCTCAGGGGGCAACTAATAGAACATTCAAGTATTTGAATGACTTCAATGGCGTACCTACTACGGGACTCTTTGAGAGAGAACTCAGTGATCGCTTGCGAAACAACGGTCAAAAACTCGAGCATAAGGCTTGAAGAATTAAGGTTACCAATTCTTTCCGTATTTCATAATAAGCATTTGAAATAGACTCGCTTCACACGTTGTTAGTGCAGAGTCAGTTAACGCGTTTAATAATCGTCTTGTCATACATTGGGAAAGACATCTTCCACAACTAAAAACTCCTCCTCTAGGAGTCGCTAACTCTTTACGGCCAAAGCTCATCTCTTCTTCTCTCTTCCGCTCCAACTACGCAGTTTGACATCTCTAAGCTCCGAAAATCAGCGACTCTTGATCGTGCTTGCGTGCATTCATGATCGTCACTTTGGCTAGGATTCTTCTCCCTTTTTTTTCTTCTCTTTCTCCAGTTCTCTATATCCTTCTAACTTAATGGCAATAGCTCATAGAGGGTCGGAGCGTAAGTTCCGGTGTGTCTTTGCGAATAGGACTATTAGTTCGTCTACTGCCGCCTATCTAATCTAATCTAATCTGATCTCATTCAGCACAAATTTACCCCAATCCAATCCTGGTCTTCCAACCATTCACTCCCAGCAACATCAGAGTGATCAGACACACCACCCTATTCCTCTTCCAACCTCTAACAGCCATAGCGTGCCAACCAGCACTACACCACAACTCTACGACCAACTCCCGAGCTGCATTACGCTAGCCGCTGGTCTACTCTTATATCTAAGGCTTATTTTAAATTGCTTGCTCTGGCCTAAAAGAAGAAGATAAGCAGCATTCTCCGTGTTCTGGAATGCAAGCTAATTCACGCAAATCCCTGTCTGAATTCTCCGACAAGTGCGCATTTCGCTTGACTTATTTGCAATGCTAAGGTTATTGTTAGCCGTAATATCCCGCCGGTTATACGTGAATTAACAACTCCAGTACCGTTTTCTCTGTCATTTTGTGGTGAATTACGCTTCGGATTCCATTATCGCGCAGTTGTTAAACGGTCAGGCTGAGACTTGGGTGTCAAGGTCCAGCTACCCTCTATCTTTTTGAGCATTCGACGGTTTATGTGTCAACTTCTAGGTCTTCATTCATAAGAAATCTTCCGACTTTTCTTCTCTACAAAATAACACGTGTATTACGAGCGTAGCATTGGTCAAGTTGTAGCTTTGAAAGTTCAGTTTTACCTTCTGCAAGCGAGATATCGACCAAAATGGTTCTGTGGGCGAAGATTCGCTGATGTAATGTAGGTTCAAATTTAGAAGACGATTGGAGCTGCGGTCCACAGCGTATGAGTTTTAGGTCAAACCAAGACTTTGTCATCACATCTGTAGCAACCTAGTAACTCTAATACATGTGAGACCCTGCATAGCTCTGTGCTCTTTAGGTGGAGTATGACGAGTCATAGGGTTAAGTTAGTTACATTCACGTATCTCATGCTTTGGGAAGTAGCACCGCCAGAAGAACCCTACCTTTAACTAGGCCTTCGGGAAGTCCGTCTTCGTGTCCACATTACATCCTTCCATTATCATATATATATATATATATACTTCCACTACTGATTCCATGTTCTGCTCCTTCTCTTCTTTGCCGATCTATTGTTCCCATACACACTAGTCCAGTGTGCGACTATCTTCGAGGATGGGTTCCACATTCGTAACGACATACAGCATAGTGTCTTCCTTTTCCTTGCTTTAAGCACCGTAGTTGTTTCGGGGAAGTCTTAAACATATTTACTCAAGTAAAGGTGAGTTCACACTAGCGACTTTTGCTCCGCTTAAGCCTGTCAGTCGCGCAGTGAAAATATTGATAGTTTAGTTTGGTTTCACACTTGACTGTGCGTGCGAACGGTTCGTTGTTACTGTGAAGAACGTTTTCCACAGCATATTTACAGAATAACCAGAGATTCGTAACGTAAATTGGTTGTAGTTACGGGTGTACTTATATCAACTACCTGCATTTTTCCATTACAATGTATATTGTATATGTTGACCTTCATTTAAAAAGCAGTGTATATATATATATGTATATAATGGGGCAGAACTAAGTCGTTTCGAAATATTTGTATAAGAAAAATGAGAATTTGCAAATAAAAATGTAGTTTGGCCAACCTGCCTTAGTATTCTATTACGTTTTTACATTGTAAGATACATATAGACTTATACTTGCGCACTGTTCTATAAGTATTGATCCCTACTAAAAGTTACATCCGCCGAAGAGGTTATGTTTTCGTTGAGTTATTCTGTCTGCCAACCTGTCGCTAAGCTATCTAGAAAGGTTATGGAAAAATTTTGATAAAATTTAAAAGGATTGTTAGTTATGTTAGTAGAAACAGATAAATTATTTTTGGTGAAGATCAGTTGATCCGTTTGTTTGCCTGCATTTTTTTTTTTTCAACCGTCATAGCTCAAAATGTTATAGACAGATTTTTTAAAGATCCATCAGTTGTTACTTGTTAGGTATATGACGAAGAGTAAATGACCCAATTTTTGTAGCGATTTGTGCATATCAAGCTTTCTGTAGCATGTCAATACGCACGCAGCAGCAAAAGGTACTTACAGATGCACTGTTTTTTTTTCTTTCTTTTTGTAAAATTTTTACATGCAGCATAAAATAGAAATGGCAAATACAAACTTTGACAATTTTATCGCTGGTTCACAAACGATTTTCGTTTGGATTTTACTACCTCTCTGTAGTTGCCCGAGAGCGAGGTTTTAAAAATTTTTATATTAATATTATTAATTAGACCGCTTTGAAAGCGTATTCCTAAGCCAAGCACGGCAACAGTAACGAAAAATTCAAATAGGTTCTGAAACTATGATTTTCTTTGTACCAACACAAAAACCTAATCACAAACCATATCATTTGTGTTATTTCTTTTACAGTAATAAGAGCTTTTGTAATTTTTTTTGGGAAGATCCGTTCATAACTTTTTTGAGTTATGGTGCTAATAAACAATTTTAAAAACCTTAGTCAAACGAACCGAGGCGTTTCATAAAAGAAAGCTCACCCGAAGTTCGTATCGACGTCGTCACAAACATAACCTGCATCATTTTGCCGTCACTTGTTCTAGCTCCATCAGTCGTCAAAAGTAGCGACGTCGTTTGTTGACCGATGGGGTGTGACGGCAACGAAAGTTGCTCGTGTGAATCAGCCTTGAATTAATATCATTGTGACAGGACCTTCTAGGGTAGGAAAACATTACTGTTCATGTCGTTATGAGGCTACGGCAAGATCTACTCAGGAAAAAATCGTGTAGTGAATGTGACCCAATGTGTAAGGAATTTATACAATTTTAGAAGATTCAGTTTTGTTTATTTTATAGTAACGATTCACAGTTAATAGGGGAGCACTGCTTCGATACGGAAAACCGCCGAAGGCTTTAAAGTTTAAATTTTACAGTATTACTGAACAGGTAACAAGGACGCTGGCTAAACTGCCTCTACGAGAAAAGAATGAAAATCACTAAAGCAGTACAAACTAAGCGTTGCCAAAATGCACAGCTCAAGAACAGCTCAAGTTAAAAAATTCTATAATGGAGACAATACGTGAAGACAAAAGTTCCTTGCTTCTCTCTAGGTGTTGAAAGATTTGAATGCATGGAACACTTAGGAACAATCAGCTGACCGGCATCGGAGCACCGGAACGAGGTACGTCAGGCAGCGGCGAAAGTACGACAGCCAGAGGATCCACACTTCCCACGGCAGCCAGCTGTATGTGAAAAAAAGACTGGTAACAATATGCAAATTTCGAAGCAACTGACGATTAAATTGTGGAAAATTTCGTTGTTTAGGATGTACGAGATATTATACTTTGTAATTTAAATAGTAGATCACTGAGAAATTTTGATACCAAGGGCCTCAAAACTGCAATTACATAGTCTGCGCGAACGCACCTAGTAAATGGGTGAATAGTGAGAATAGAAGAAGCGATGGGAAGCAGAAACGCCGACGCTCCGCAAGTTGACCCCCGAAAGTACAAAGAACGGGACGCAGAAAGGATCGGAGGATTCGTCAGCTAGGCCCCACCGAGGGTACTGCGAACAAACAACGAATTGTTAATTACAGCGCACACCCAAATGCTTTTCACCACAAGTCTTATGATTCTTTGAGGACAATTATTTATTTCATTTGATTTTATGTTATATTTTTCGTTTGCTAATTAAGAATAAATTGCACTTAAAAATACACACCTGGAAATTCAGTGCTCCAGTGTGAATTCACGTTTAGGGCATAGAGATAAGAGATAAGTATGAAGTTAAGTAAGAAGCATTCTGAACGATTTATAGAAGAGATAATACTTTGAAGTTAATTAGGAGCATGCAGAAGCGATCATGCAGATAGAGTAAGGGAGCTCCAACTAAATTAGAAGCTCGACATCCACGCAAGTTAATTTAAGTTCAGTTAACGTTCAGAGAGGTTAATATATTTAAGTTCCGTTAATTCAAGCAATAAAGGGAAGAGAATAAAAGAAGAAAGCGATAAAGAACAGAAAAAAGAAAAGTACTAGCTGGCATGCAAGGAGAGGGAAATAAGCCTGGCGACGATTGCCCATCGATGGCCGCAACGCCAGAAATGTCTTCTTAATAAGGACTTTAAATAAGTTTATTTTATTCAATTACATTTAAAATACGCCGGCAAATAACTATATAAATAAACAATTACTGCTCGGCTTTCAAAAACCGTTAAGAAGTTTAATAGACTATAGTTCGCAGCATGTAAATTTAGAGAAATATTGGTGATTGCCACGAAGAAGCTTAACGAACGTCTTAGCGATATTGAGGGTAAAAGGAATATGTCGATAAGCTACTCGGGAACCCTCGTAAAGTACGGCTGCGTTCAGACCACCCCAATGAAAACTGAATACCGCCACAGAAATTGCGGACCTATAAAAAATAATTTTTTATAAATGAAAGTGGTTCGCCAAATACATCTTGTTTTGAAAACCGGAAATGAAAGGTTTTCATACTACATACTGCTTTGCGCGGGAAGTTCGTGCTGATTTTTTAGATAGGAAAGAAAAAGGTCATTAAATATAGCTTTTGCGTTTTTAATCAAGCAAATATGAACCATTTTGTTCAATCTTTCACTTAACCCGAAAATACCCTCTCCCCAGAATAGTGGGAGCTTGACGACAAAGAATTCATCAAAGTATCTTTTTAAGTCATTAAAGCAATTGAAATGTTACAATGAAGATTACATTGCAAAGTCCTGAATAAGTAGGAATCCTAAAGAACATTATTTGGTGAATATGGATGGTGCGGTAACATATCCCACCCAAGGTGCAGCAATTCTTGTGTGGTTTCCGTGAAGCAGATGGGAAACAATACTTTCCTGTTTGCCAATTCTGGTCGTTTTGGTGCTACTTTTGACGCGTCCAGTGGTGAGCCGTATTCCTCAGAATTAAATGTTTGATTACTTGGGCGAAGGTTCAGAATTCCTTTCCAATCCCACCACACACCAAGCAAACTCTTCTTTGGGTGAAGACCTGCTGTTCCGGCGGCTAAGGGAAGCTCATGTCGCGTACGCCAGCATCATTTCCTTTGAACATTTCGGTAAGCAACCATTTCTCATTTTCTATCACAATATCATTAAAAAAAGGCTCGTATTCTTTTAGTTCGGAAAGCAAATCACGGATGGAAATAGGATCCAAAAAAGTCCTTTCACTCAAGACCTGCGGCACCACAACATAGGAGGGATTTTCGAACCCAAACTTTACAAGGTGCTCATGAACGGTGGATTTTGATCGGTCGAGGTTTCCTGCCTATTCTCGAATTATGCAGTGTGTGTTAAGGACTTTGATTTGGTCTCATTTGTAGAAGATGGTCTGCCTGATCGCTACAGTCTCCAGGTCGGAACCTCGCCAACCGTTTCCGTACAGTCTTTCAAGTAAAGAATCATCATCGTATGTTAACTATGCATATTCCTTTGGTTGCTTATGGGAGATTTTTTTGATTTATGGAAGTAGAAAACCATATAGTGCCGAAAATAAATTTCTTCTTTCAGTTTAAAGAGTTAAAGTATTAACACAGGCTACAGCATCTCAAATCTTCTACGAAAAGATAGCTTGAACTATGTTTTAAATAGAAATGTAAATCCTTTTTTTTAGACTCAATCATGGTCTAAAATAAGTCGAAAGATGAACTACTAAAATCTGCAATAGAATCTTAGAGTAAGTATTATACATTTATTCTAAGAATAGAATACAGACAGAGGACCCTCAAGTTGATCGACCCAATAGAGTTCCAACCGGAAAATTGACGTTTACAATGCTAAGAAATCTAGCAATATGCGGTGTGTAATTTAGCATGGAGAACATCTATCGTTTGTCATTGCCAAATGGGTATTGTTTAAGCATTTGCTTTCATTAACTAAAGATTTTCTAAGGTGGCAATACATCGAAGTTCTAAAATAATGTTAAAACACATCAACCATTAGTCTTCTCTCGAGTTTTGAGATTTCGTTTCCTCTTAATAAGTTTTCGAAAGTGTCATCGTTTAATTTTCCCGGAACAATGAGCCAATATAATCTTTTCTCAAGATACAACCATCCTTAAGAGTTATTACACCGTTGCTACAGCACGCTATAGAAGTCGTGACATAATTTTGATATTTAAAGGCATGTCCATTATAGAGGAATTGGAACGAAGATACTATAAACTATGCAATGGCTTTATCAAAAACAGGTATTAGTGTTTCTTTTTTTTTTTTTTTTTTTGTTGTGAGAAAATTATAGTCCATTCCTGCAGTGTCGTAAGGAAGTTGGACAATGAAACCATTTAAATTTTTTTTTAATGCTAGAACAAAATTTTTACTTGTGCATGGTATAAA
>LQNS02278160.1:17262763-17280425 GCA_001587735.2 Parhyale hawaiensis
AGAATCGAGTCAGGATTCGATCCGGGGACCTAGAGATTACCACGCCGCCACTCATACCACTAAGCCACAAAAAGCTGTTTGTGGCTTAGTGGTATGAGTGGCGGCGTGGTAATTTCTAGGTCCCCGGATCGAATCCTGACTCGATTCTTTGTATTTATTCTATTTAAACACAAGGGTGGACGGAGAGCCATCTGTCTGGATAATACCAGGTGTTGACGGGACGAGAAACTGTGAGATATATATATATATAATACGACTGAACTAAGTCGTTTTGAAATATTTGGATAAAAAAATGAAAATTTACAAATAAAAGTATAGTTTGGCCACCCTTTCTTAGAATTCTATTATGTTTTTACATTGTAACATGTGGGCAATAAACTTATACTTGCGCAATGTTCATATAGTATAGATATGTGACGTCATAGCTGTGGCGTGATACGCGCTTTACTGTGATGCTAGTGAACCCGTTGGCGAAAAAATTCACGTAATAATCGATATGTTTGCTCTCTTCTCTGACTTGCCGTTTCCGCATTTTCCCGCCGACGCCTATTAGCAACTCTTATTCCCTTCTGTAATATTTCTGCTTCGAGTCTTTCTTGTCACTGTGCTGTATAGGCGCTTCATTTCTCTCCGAGGTACCACGTCTTCGTTCCTGGGACTGTAATAGCCTCGTTCTTCTGTTTGGTTTCCTATCCTCTTTCTTAATTAAACGTGCGTCTTTCAAAGTAAAATCTCAAGTAAAACACTGCAATAAACTTTAATAAAACTCCAGTCAGCTTATATGCAAGATAAGTGCACCGTATCCATAATACTGCCTTCTATACTTGAATATCTGCTTCATTGAAGTGATGAAATATTAGAACGACAGTAAGCTACAAGAAATGACTGTCTACTGCCCGTAAAATAGTTGGCTACTGCCCGTCGTGAGTGCTCCGTTGATCATCTGCCGAATTTTTTTGTTGTGAACTGAATGAAAAAAGTTATAGAATTAAATTCCCGAAGCTGCACAGACATTGTTCCTATTTTAAGAAGTATTTCAAGCATAAAGTGCATTCAGATAGAGGAAAAAGGATCCCACTTTTGCCATCTTCTGCAACCTGGTCATCGATCTCTACGAAAACGTAACTTAATAACAAAATCTGCAACCTGGCCTATTTTTCGCCTTTTTCGTTAAGAGCGAACACAAAATTAATATACGAAGGGTTTTATTATATTAGGATTGTTAGACAATTGAATATTTTTGCTGCTATTTGGTTTTTTGAGGTAAACACAAGGTTTATATTTGCGAACAATACTGTTCTATGCCCAAATTATGTTTCAAAAGCAACTGATTCGGGCGTTTCATGAAACAAAGTTCACCCGAAGTTCGCATCGACGTTGTCACAGATACAGCCTGCAACATTCTGCCGGCACTTGCTCTAGCTCCATCAGTCGTCAAAGGAGCGACGTCGTTTGTTGACCGATGGGTTGTAATGGCAACGAAAGTTGCTCGTGTGACCGGACCTTCAAGGGTATGAAAACATTACTGTTCATGTTGTTTTGAGGCTATTGCAAGATCTAAACAGGTAAAAATCTTGTAGTCAATGTGATCAAATGAAAGTGGTTCGCCAAATGCATCTTGTTTTGAAAACCGAAAACGACAGCTTTTCACACTACATGCTGGTTTGCGCGGGAAGTTCGTGCCGATTTTTAGGAAGGAAAGAAAAAAAGGTCATTAATCATAGCATTTGCATTTTTGTTAAGCAAATATGAACCATTTAGTTGCGCAATGTGTTTCAAACTTTCACTTAAACTGAAAATACTCTCTTCCCAGAATTGTGGTGCTTGACGACAAAGAATTCATTAATGTATCTTTTTAAGTCATTAAAGCAATTGATATTTTACCATGAAGATTACTGTGCAAAGTCCTGAATAAGTAGGAACCCGAAAGAGCAATATTTGGGGAATATGGATGATGCGGTAACATATCCCACCCAAGGTGCAGCAATTTTTGGGTCTTTTCCATTAAGCTAATGGGAAACAATACTTTTCCTGTTTGTTAATTTTGGTAGTTTTTCTTGAATTTCTATGTTTTTAACGCGTCCAGTGGTGAGCCGTATTCCTCAGAATTAAATGTTTGATAACTGGGGCGAAGGTACAGAATTCCTTTCCAATCCCACCACACACCAAGCAAATTCTTCTTTGGGTGAAGACCTGCTATTCCGGGGGCTAAGGAAGGCTCATGGCGCGTACGCCAGGATCATTTTCTATGAACATTTCGGTAAGCAAAAAGGCTCGTATTCTTTTAGTTCAGAAAGCAAATCACGGATGGAAATGGGATCCAAAAGATTCGTCTCACTCGAGTCGTGTGGCGCCACAACATAGGAGGGATTTTCGAACCCAAGCTTTACAAGAAGTGGACGGTGGATTTCGATCTGTCGAGGTTTTCTTGTCTATTCTCGAATTGTGAAGTGTGTGTTAAGGACTTCGATTTGGTTATCATTTGTAGAAGATGGGCTGCCTGACCACTATAGTCTCCAGCTCGGAACTTCGCTAACCGTTTCCGTACAGTTTTTCAGATAAAGAATCATAACCGTATATTAACTACGCATATTCCTTTGGTTGCTAATGAGAGATTTTTTATTTGTGGAAGTAGAAAACCATCTAGTGCCGCAAATGAATTTCCTAGCTTTCATTTTAAAGGGTTAAAGTATGAACACAGGTTACAGCACCTCAAATCTTCTTCTACGAATAGATAGCTTGAAACTGTGTCATAAATGGAAATGTAAATCCTATTTCCTAGACCCAATCATGGTCTAAAATAATTCGAAAGATGAACTACTATAATCTGCAATAGAATCTTGGAGTAAATATTATACATTTATTCCAAGAATAGTATGCACACAGAGGACTCTCAAATTGATCGACCCAATACAGTTCCAACCGAAACATTGACGTTTACAATGCTAAGAGATCTAGCAATGTACGGTATGTAGCTTAGCATGGAGATCATTTATCGTGGGTCATTACCAAATGGGTATTGCTTCAGCATTCGCTTTCATAAACTAATGATTTTATAAGGTGGCAATACACTGAAGTTCTAAAATAATGTTAAAACATATCAACCATAAGTCTTCGCTCCAGTTTTGAGATTTTGTATCCTCTTAACAAGTTTTCGTAAGTGTCATCGTCTAATTTTCCCGGAACAACGAACCCATATAATCTTGTCTCAAGAAACAACCCACGCTAAATTATTACACCGTTGCTACAGCTCGCTAAAGAAGTCATGATGTAATTTTAATATTTAAAGGCATATTCAGTGTAGAGGAATTGGAACGAAGATACTCTAAACAATGTAATGGCTTTATCAAAAATAGGTGTTTGCGTTTCTTTTCTTATTGTGGGAAAATTATATAGTCCATTCCTGCAGTGTCGTAAGGAAGCTGGACAATGAGACCATTTAAAATTTTTTTGGAAGCTAGAACAAAATTTTTACTCGTGCGTGCTATAAAGAACGAAGCGATTGCGTTCTCAATTACTTGTGAGGAAACAGAGCTGTCGGAAGCCACTTGTAAGCCAAGAAGGTCCGGGCATGGAAAGTTTTCAAATAACTGCTGAGAGATATCGAGGAGCGCGTACCATGGGCTACTTTAATAAGAGTTGGGGCTCCGGGGTCATCTCTCCTCCCGCTACAATTACTTGCAACAATCTAATTATATCCGCAAATATTTGCTGCCTTTGTGTGTGCTGATCGAACAGTATCGTAAAATATCCGCTGGCATTTGCATGTCAAGCTCAGTCATACCGGTTATATTGGTTGCTATTGCGTGGCAAGCTGTGATAATATCGATAAATTTCTTCTGGAATTACGTGTTAAAATCTACCAGTATCAAATAATATCCGTGAGTTTTACGTTCAAAGGTCTAATAATACTGGCAAATATCCGCTGGCCAACTTTGAGATTGCACCATATCGACAAAAATAATATTCGCCGGTATTACCTGCAAGGATTTCCATCGATAAGTATTCGCAGGCAGGACGTTTTAACATTTAACAGCCTAGGCAATTTCTGGCAAGGCTTGTCAAGATCTAATGTTGAAAAATATTCGCCAGTAGTACGAGTACCTAACGAAATGGACAAATATTTACTGGCACTACGTATGATAATTGAACAATGCATGCCAATATCCGCTGAATTTTCGCATTGAACCCCAACATTACGTATACTGTATAATTGATATCCGCTGGAATTGCTTGTCAAATTCCGGCAATGTTGGCCAATATTCGCCTACACTGCGTATCGAACTCCGTCAACACTGGCCAATTTCCGCTGGCACTACATGTCAGAATTCAACTTTATACCGGCAATTTGTATTTGCAATACGTGTCAGATTCCAGCAATACCAGTTAGTATTCACTGACATTACCGTGCCAAACTCCAACAATGCCGACTAATGTCCGCTGGCACTGCGGGTCAAACTCCAGCACCCGCCAAAATTCGCTGGCACTGCGTGTCAAAATCCAACAATGGAAGCACATGGAAGCATTCGTGCCAAGCACAAATCCACAACTGGCGGCGTCACTTTAACATGGGCGTGTCATTTCTATCCCTTGAGCGGGCGTCCGTAAAGCAAGAAAATAACCAAGAAGTGCGACTCCAATTCTCCATGTTGACCGACCACCGCGCACGTCGCGTGAGTCCAACAAATAAACAGTGGCAGCTTGAGCTGTCGCGGGGTCCTGATCTCACGTTCGCAGAAACGTATAAGAAAACAAATTACTGCTGTGAACAAAAGTACACTGCTAGTGAGTATTCTTGACCTTCCGTGCATTGCTGTGAGCGTGACAGTTTGCAATAAGAACTTTTAGATCTGTAGGTGCATGTGTCCTTGTGTGTGTGCGAGTGTGTATGTGTGTAGGTGTGTGTATGTGTGTGTCCCAGTTGCTGCAGTGATTGAGTACCCAGAACTTTTTTTGCTCTTTGCCAGCTGAGTAATGGGGGCGTAGATGTGTTTGTGTAGTTTTTTCAGCTCATTGATAAGTTGACGAGTCCAACTGAGTTTGCCAGGGTATGAAGTTGACACTAGTCTGGGTACTTTTTTAGTTCGGTGAAAAGTTGATGAGTCTTTGTTATAGTCATGACGCTATGTTGAGGCAAGTCTGTGTGCTTTTCCCCTCATTCGTAAGTTGTTGAGTCCCTGTCCTGGTCATGAAGTTACGTTGTTGCAAGTCTCTGTGCTTTTCGAGTCATTGATGAGTTGAGGTGTTGTGTATTTGGGAATAGCTTTATGGTAAAACAAGTCTGTGTACTTTTCTAATTAATTAAAGAGTTGATATGTTTTTGATTTTGCTATTGCGTGAAGCTGACAAAGACGGTGTTTTTTTTTATTACTTTGGATTCACAAAATCTCAGAAATGCCCATAGAATTGGAATCGCTATAATGGAATTTGACCACGACCGGTCATCCTAAACACCGAAATCCTCTGAAATCAACCGAAATCGCCCGAAATCTACTGAATACCACCTGAAATAGATTAATTATTTTTACATTACCACACTAAACTAGGCCTGCTGCTGACAGGGTTGTTGATTTTTTTATTTTAAAAAATAAAAAATACATAATTTTCTACTATATTGATTTGTTTGATATATATTTTATTTTTTCCTTTTTTACATATTTTCCTTATGTGGAATTATACATTCTTCTCCAGTGTGCTAAAGATAATACTTATAAAACAAATGCTTTCCTGATGCTTACAGATTTTATCACACAATGTAAAATCACAGACAAAGGCAATTGCAAAAAAAAATCAAGTAGCTACGAAATCTAGTGTAGTAAATAGCGAAGTAATAATTGGCTATCAGCTGTACAATTACTGAGAAAATAATGCTAAAATAGCTTTAAGCTTGGAGATAACTCAGTAAAATATACATGCAGGTTGGTAAACAATTTTTTCAGTTGTCTAATCAAATTTTCCCAAAAGTGGTGAACAATTTCACGTTGCTTGATTGGGTGAAAAATGCAAAAGTGAAGCAAACCTAATAAAACATGAGATTCATTGAATCTCACTGTACAGCTGTGAAGGCAACACTGGAAGGTAATGACTAACGACACATAAATAAAACTTATATAGAGATCTAACTAGGTATTTTCTAAACTTAAGCTATCAGTAACACAGTCTGCAGATGGCAGAGGCGTCAGTAAAGGGCTGGTGCGCAAATTTGCCCGTGAAATTAGCGCCAAATTTGGTGCGCATTGCATACTAGCTAGCGAGTTGAGTCTCATGATGTAACCGAGCTTTTAACGGAGTTTTAAATGTTTTGATATGGTCTCTGTTGATGATATTTTTATTCAAACTTGATTTTTGCACAAATAGTCACTCAATAGGCCTACCACTGAAAAACTGCTGAATATAAATGAAAAACACCATTTATTATCTTTCCAGTTCAAGATTATTTCAGTTATGATCACTTTCATGATCTATGGTACAAGAAACATTTCTCAAGCCACAATTTAACAGATTTATTGCAGGTATAATTGAGATTCAAATTACGAGACAAATGTATCACAATGCAATGCAGACTATTCCTTACGCGCCGCGCATCCTGATGCTCAAGGGAACGTATAAATAGCATGTTTACCAAGTGACCTGCAGCACTTACGTATTTTAGCTCTACTGTTCAGCACAAGAAGTACTGTTTCTGCTGTGTACATAGTCGCTTAAGAGCCGCATATTAGAACCTTATATACGTGTACCTACCGAAGTATTATTTGTACCGTCATCTGGAATATATTAATTGGTGTTTACCAATCCTATCATTACCCACGACAGTCAGCACCAGTATCTGTAGTATTACTACGATCCTACATTGACTAAGATACTCGATACAAGGTAATATTGGATTACCATTATTAGCTCCACCGAATTCATACTGAACCGTAGACAATATAGCAGTGATCTACGTCTACGATTCTTCTAACTACACCATTTACAAAAGGTTGGTAAGCGCACCCATGTGACTATTGCTTACGCATGTGTGGATACGACACCCAATACACGTAGCACTACGTATATGACACCTAAGGGCGCGCACATCCTTTAGTGTATTTTATTATATACATTTAATATTGCCAACATCAATCTGCCTTGTAAAACTGCAATTAAAACCTTAACGTATCACTTTCAACTTACAGGTGTGAACACACCTCTTAGAGGTGTGAATGTGTTGGGGGTTATTATTTATTTGGATTTTAACTCAGTCTCTACCGTTGCTAAGCGGTTTCCCTTTCGTATCCGAGTAACTAGAATTCGGCTGATTTTGATAGATTTCGGCTGATTTTGGTAGATTTCAACCGATTTCGGTATTTAGGAAGACCCACCACGACTGAACTGCCTTGATAAAATAGTCACACTATAGAACGATTGTCAATTATGCCTCGTTTTTCTTTTTTTATTGCGTGAAGAACTCAATTGCAACTTTTCATAGTTTAGTAGGATGTATTCCATTTGAAGGCGACGTCATTTTTCCATCAGAGTAAAAGCATCACCAAAAGCGATTTAAAACCACTCCTAATGTTTTAATTATTTGAATATAGTACAAAGTAAGCTTAAAATGCTTCAACCAGTCCTAATATACTGAGAAAATTGTTGACTGATAATTTCACAGACGCTACTACCCAAACAGAAATTTTCGTCGGAAACACCGGCGATTATGGGTGGAAAGGTTGTAATATCGTCCGTTATGAGAGATTTTCCGCAAAAAAATAATTTTCATCAGCATTCCAACAAGCTTTTCAGCGCAATTCCTCGCATACGATCATGGTTGTATTTCCTTCCATAACCATGGAAGGTTATCAACGCAATTCCGTTTGTACGTCATAAGTCGAATTCCTCCCTTGATTTGCGGAAGAATACGTAGGTACGGGTTTCCATGCATAATAATATTACTGGAATGCCTACCATAATCGACCAAAATTATATTATACGGCGATAGGTTTGAATGCAAAGTATCTTATAACGCCTATAATTTTGCCAAATTTATACGTATTTTCACTTTTTTCTTTCATTTCAGTGTATTGCACAATCATCGACGATACGTGATTTAACATTCGACAAATTTGGTGCACACACTTATCACATTTAGTTATTCATTATAGCTCTTCTTATTCACTATAGCAATCGTTGACCAAGCATTGCTCTCTATTTTTGTGTTTACTTGATTTATTTGTACTAGGTTCTATCAGCAAAATTATTTCAATAGGTTCATTATTAAATGGGGAGTGTTGCGGTACATTTATCCTTATGTATCCTGACAACGTGTACGGTCAAAATTTCAAAATGAAGATGTAGCTTCTTTTAAGTTGTGAAAAATGTCTGTTCTATCTTGAAGTTGAAGAAGTTGTGTATAAACGTGCGTGAATTACATCGGCTGGTGAAAGTTTTTTGCTCTAGCCACAACGCACTGACTATTGTGAGGCTCCAGACCTAACCCACGCATAAGACCTCAACACACATGTAGTGACATTTTTATAACTACTATTCAACAATAACACAAAGCCGATGTCGGCGCTGACGTGATTTTTATGGCAAATATGACACAGATTGCAATATTTGTAAATAGGGAACAAAATAGTATTGGCGAATAGGGGTTTAAGAAGGTTGGGGATGTATGAAACTATGGTTGGAGATCATTCATGATTATGGACTACTTTCCACCCATAATTGTATTTGGAAATCTTGTAATTAGCACAAACATAAAGATTTGAAAGCACCCAATAACTGCCGTTTACAAGTTATTATTTACATGGCAAAATCAAACACTCTTGTAAGATTTACACTTCATTTCTGAAACGCAGCTACCTCATTGTAATGGTCTAACAAGGGATATTTTAAACTTCATCTGAATAAATTACATTTTTCACCAAGAATTTGAAAGTATTCAGCGATGTCGTACAAATTAACATTAAATTGCAGACGACAATGTCACGACCTGTTGACCTGTGCCTTTTTTTTTTTTTTTTTTTTGAGGGGCGTATCAGTTAGTCTGCAATTTCTGGATCAGCGACGCAATTGTCTGCTATTGCGTCCACCTAAGGAGACATAGAAAGTGGGAACACTCGACCATTGGCTTTAAGGTTAAGTTTGCTAGCACAGGCATCCCTTGTTATGCCACTGTGAACCCGTTTGACTCAAGTTAAAAAATTTTAGTTCCAGCTTTTCGATATATTTGCTCTCTAATTTTTTCAATACATTCTGCCAGCATTAGTGTAGATTTTAAAATGCATAGAATGTAGCAATAACAGAAGTCTTTCAATTGAAATTAAGCTGCTTTATCACGATTCTATGGAAATGCTTCGACAACAGATATTTGAAATTAATTCTCCTTAAAAATTGTTTGAAGATAAATACTTCACAAAAAATTCATAAACCATGGTTTTAACACAGCTGTTCAAAAACAATTGTTCCAAAACAGTTGTTCATGTATCATTACTTCAAAAGGAAAATCGTTTCACTTAAAATTATGCAAAGGGACTATTTTTGGAAATTATCATTATAATAACTATGCTTTACTCTAGTTGAGCAAGAATTGTGGCTGTTATTACGCATGATAGTTTGAGGCTCCTTAGGTAATCGAACGATCAAAAACGGAAGAGAAATCGACAAATCGCATGTCGAGAAACCTAACCTAACCTGCCCCAGTCTAATCCAATCTAAACTAATCTAAGCTACAGTAATCTAACCTAACCTAATACCCGAACTTAGGCCCACCTAACCTGTGTTTGAGCCTAAATAAAAAGCAAACTGGTGAATTTCAAACATTTATTTTTTCTCTCGAATATCTTCATTCGAACCAACCAATTTAAAGAAAAGTTGTACGAATAATTGTTTTTAAATATTACCATCGTTGAAATTTAAGAATCTTTTCTTGCCTTTTAATTATTTGATTAGCTTTGTCGAATATCATAGCACTCTTTCAAACCTATCGAGCTTCTTTCGGTAGTATTACAAAGTATAATTCGGTCGTAGCTCAGCAGATTTGATTTATATCATTTCTTGATAAATATCTTATTTTAGCGAACCGATCCTGGTGATCTATGACAATCGTGGAAATCTGTATTTCATTATGTCCTGACGGCAAGCTTAAGATAGCTTTATGACCAGCCGGAACGAGAGAAATTAGGAAAAATGTTCAGAATCCTTACTCACGCTAATTAAGGCTATTTTTTATCATTTACAAAATCTTGAATAATAGTAGGTATTCAAAATGTAGAGAAATGGTATGTGGATTTCGTACTATTACGCAACTTTTGTCACTTGTATTTTGCTTCTTTTTTTTTAATGCCCGGACTTCACACCTGCAACTTTTGTTGCCGCTATCAGCACAGAGCCAGTTTAGCGCATCCGCTGATGTAGCCGTGACCGTGACTACAAATTGTTAAAACATAAATTTTTCTTACTCTGAACGCGCAAAATGAGGACAGTTAAGAGTTTACCACTTCCATATACTACAGTGTAATAATTGCAGCTGCAGCTGAGATTTCTCAACAATTGCATGGAACCTACATATATAATTGTTCGTAAGGGAAAGTCGTGCTGCGGCAACGTATTCGCATGAATTGAGTTGACCCTAAGCTGATAGCCCCGACGAAAGTCGTACCTGTGAACCCGGCTCTAATTATGAAATCATGGGTCCTGTGCTTGTCCCAGAGCGTTGCAGATCTCTCGACCTTTTGCCATGTTTTGTGCCAGTCGTGCCTCTAATTTATGAAATTATGTATCCTGCGCTTGCCCGGTCTTATCACAGACGTCGCCTGCTTTTGCCCGCCGCTCCTTCAGAAGAAAGTCATACCCCGCGTTTCATCTGTTTGTGTGCCCTGCAACGTAAACAAAAACTTTTCACTCGTTAGCGTTCTTTCGGCACTCAGCAAAATGCGCTCAAATTACGGCCCCTTGTTTATTTCTCTGAGCTTTATAATGCCTTGACGCCCTAGTTTGGACCCGCCTGGTTATTGTGGAGGTAACCCTTTACGGCGCTCTTATAGTAGCTCTGCTCTTTGTTACCTGCTTAGTGCAGAGCAAACCTCTTACTTCCTGGGGCTGTGGAGGTAACCCTGGACTTCAGGGATCTCTTAGAGTTGCCCTTTTACTCATCTTTTTTATTTTTTTGGAGCTTAATTCTAAAGTTACTGGTGTTCTTCACCTTCATTTTCCGGATAGGGACACCTGTAATTTTGAGACTATGCATCTCTTGGAGATAGAGGAATATACACCTATATTCCAATAAATTATATGCATAACTCGGTTGCTCTCGTAGTTTCCTCTTTCATTATCTGTTCGCTAAATGAATGTACCCCAAGCTTACTGATTTCGGTAGAGCTAGCAATGCTCATGGATGTGTATTACTTTTGGGGCTTGCATGTTAACTTTGCAACTTTATCCTAAGGTTTCTCAAAAAAAAAAAAAAACAATACAAGTTCTGAGGACCACAGTTAGCACCAAAAAGACAAAATTTCCCTGTCGCAGAAAGCCTAGGGTAAATCTGCATTGCGCCGCAACGACAAGGATTAGCATGCATTCATGCATTGTCCAGCTCTTCCATTCGCTGTTGTAGCCAAACAAATAGGCTCCACCAAATCTCTGAGTAACTAATTAATTAACATAGGATGTAAACATCACTGAGCGCAGCCTGTGTAAAGTTCCGTTGATTTTATCAATGCATTATACTGTGCGTGGATGCCATAGTGCTGCTGTCAGTTCAGTTCCTAATGTACATTAAGAAACTGTGAAATGCGCCTGGCTTGAAATTTCTCCATCTGGTTATTTAATCGGGTGTTAAAATTTGATGCACTGCTCCGTCATTTTTGCAGACTAGTTTTGAGTTCTGTTTTCTGATTAACTAAAGGCACTATTGACAGGGACGGTTCCATTGAAATAGTTTCTTTTAATTAACATTTTCTTTTCTGGCCCTTCAGTCATGAGCCTTGCTTTCGCCACTTTGAATGTTGTCTGATGGGCGATAGGTCTGAAATCGACGCCGGATACCCACGACTGAAGTTTTGGGCAGACTGAAGCTAATGAGACTGATGATTGCCACCCGCTACCTCAATCGATAGCACCTTAACAACATTGTACAGCTCACCCCACCCTGCTATGCCGATCAGTATTCGTCTACTGCCGCCTATCTAATCTAATGTTTCAAACTTTCTAGACTATTTGAATTCGAAGCATCCGAAATTCAGTTCACCTGTGAAAGTGAAGTTAATTGTAAATTTCTTAGTTATAACAATCGTCATATATGTTGAATTTTCAAATACTTTCCTTTTTAAGAGAAAAAAAAACGTTCACAGGTCTCGGGTTAAAATATAATTTTTTGTACCCCATTTTTTTCAGACGAATTTAATTAGTTGCATGATTTTTCGAGCTTTCACGATTTGCTCTGAATTTTCTTATTCCAATTTTGAACCCGTACGACTGAAAGAATTTTCGTTGAAAACTACTTTCCATCTAAACTAATTTAGACAGTACTTGGAAGACTCTCAGCAAAATGTACAATGGTAGACCAAGTTACCAAATACTTGAACGTAAAATAATATACATCAGCTTACCATTTTTGGATTTTGAAAGCTACAATATAAAAAGAAAATTACTTCAGTTCTTAAAAGATTCTATCCACATCTCCAGATTCACGTAATTTTAAAACCAAGTATAACAATTAGCTCATTTTTCAAATTCAAAGACAAACAGCCTCTTTCATTAGCTTCTTCTGTCATTTATGTGAGCATCAATGCAGACAGTGTTCTACTTCCTATATAGGAGCGACGAAGAAGGAAATGAAAATCAGAATGTCTCAGCATCAATGTATTTCTTTCAGAACTAGATAGCGAAC
Organism: Parhyale hawaiensis; assembly: GCA_001587735.2. Classification (NCBI taxonomy): domain Eukaryota; kingdom Metazoa; phylum Arthropoda; class Malacostraca; order Amphipoda; family Hyalidae; genus Parhyale; species Parhyale hawaiensis. The sequence continues at coordinate 17,275,632 of LQNS02278160.1, forward strand.
CACTAATATTAGTAGCAAATTTTTTTGTCGTATCCTTGATGCTGGCCATTAAATAACTGTTGAGAACTTTAGAATTTTGTCGTCTTGTCACCAATTTGACTTGAAACTTTTGGAATCCATTTTTACCTCCGCCAAGGAGGTTATTTATGTTTTCGTCATGTTTGTCTGTCTGTCTTTTTGCCTGTCTATCACCAAGATAACTCAAAAAGTTCAGAACCGATTTAAATGAAATTTGCAGGGATTGTTTGGTATGTTAGGAGGAACAGTCAATGAACTTTTGGTGAAGATATGTCCATCTGTTTGTTTGTTTGTTTGTTTGTTTATCTGCCTCATTTTTCTCAATGCCATAACTCAAAAAGTTATGAATGGATTTTTATGAAATTAACACGAGTTGTTAGGTATATAACAAAGAGTAAATTACCAGATTTTGGTAATGATCCATTTGTTTGTTCGTTCTTTTGTCACTGTTTTTAATTTTGTGCTTGTTAGCACAAAAACTCAAAAATAATGAATGGATCTTTATGAAATTTATAGGAGTTGTTAGTAATGTTGAAAGACATAAATGATTAAATTTTAGTGTAGATCGATTAGTTCGTTTGTATGTTTGACTCATGTTTGTCATAACGTTTGTTAGCACTATGACTCAAAATGTTATGAACGGATCTTCACGAAAATTTCACAAGCTGTTATTACTATCAGAAGAAACAAATGATTAAATTTTGCAATTTATACAGAGAAAATTATGGTTTCAGAGCCAATTTGAATTTTTTACTACCGTTGCTTCGCTTAGCGGAGGTATGCGCTCTCAGAGTGCTTTAGTTTTTTTTTCATGAGCAATCCCCGAGCCTAAATGAACACGCTTCTTCCTCGGAATTTTTTATTTTAAAATGATAGATTTGTAAGAATAATATTATTTGGTATGCAGGATACATCTAAGATGTTCTTTGTTAAGTGACTTTCAAAATATCTCAATAGTCTCTTTCATGAAGATGATTCAAGTGGAATCGAAAGCTTGATATCACAAGAATAAATTAATTTAATGAAACTGTCTCCAGTTGCTGCTCCTGTCATATTGTTACTTATGCGTAAGTTCTTCTAGAGTTTGTACTATAATCACATGCAGCAAGCGTTTCTTGTTTGGACTACAAAGATCTACAGCCGGGCTTCTACAATTTATGAAATGAACCAGTTCTAGAAATTGTAGAATTGCACTGCCACGTCTGGCACAAACAGCCTAGGCTTGCCAAATCGCAGCCAAAACTCGGCGTTTCCGAGTCTGAATTAAAACATTAGAAACAGTTCTCAAAAGGTACTCTCGAAATTTCACAAAGGAATTTGTCGAGAGGTGTCTTACTCGGCCGTCGAACCTTATGTTTCTCATTTCCGCAGCTGCTTTTAACCTTCTTTCATTTTAATTTCTTTATATCTATTCAGAAAACAATTAAGGCCTTGCTCGCTATACACCATTATGCAAGGAGGGTGTTTGTTTTTTTTTCCGTTTTTTGGGGATGAAACTTTCGCTTTTTTTCTTCTCCTGGCAAGGGTGCGGTTTTGGTTGTATTGCAGGAAATGAAGTATATCCGCAAACTTTCGTCTTCTACGGTTTTTATATATTTATTTCAGTGTACACGAGCATTAATTGCCCAACACAATAACACCCAAGGTGTTGTTATTGTCTCGTGCTAATAAGTTTATTTTTATAATATCCACAAAATTATTCGGCGTTTCAATTATTGTGGCGCTAAAAGCAATGGCGTCATCGCAACCAATAGCAGCGCGCATTAGCTTGATCACGTGATCATGCAGCACGCTGCGTGCCTCCAATCAATGCCGCCGCCTGTCATGCACCAATGTGATGTTTTATAGTAGCTATACTGAAAACTGAACCTGAGCCATTCTACTGGTTAGCTAGGTGAATTATTTTCTTCTCGGAAAAGAAACTATCCTTTAGCTCCTTGATCTGCCACAGTCTACAGTTACAACATATGTACTGTACTAGTGGACCCGTGCTTGAAAAAATTCACTCAGTAATCGATATGTTTGCTCTCTTTTTTGACTTGCCGTTGCCACATTTTCCCCTTCATGCTTATTGGCAGCTCTTATTTTCTTTCTTTAACCCTTCTGCTTTTAGTCGTTCTTGTCACTGGGCCCCATAGGCGCTTCAGCTCTCCATTGATAGCACGTCTTCGTTTAAACCATTGCAATACACTTGAATGACCCTCCAGTCAGTTTATATGCAATGCTCCGTATTCATAATACCGTCGTCCATACTTAACTCTCTGCTTCACTGAAGTGCTCAAATTTCGGCCTCTGAAGCGAAATATGCACTCTCAGAGAAAGCCAGTGAGCTAGAAGAAATAGTTGTCGACTGCCCAGTGTCCGTGAAATACTTGAAGAGAAAGCTACATCGTCAGATCAGTACTGTATAATAATTCACATTGTGTTTTTATTTATATATGGTGGCCCGAGCCGTCATTATAAATGACGGCAGAAAATTAGCATTTCAGGAAAATCCCCGCTGTCTCCTGTGCTTGTTTCTGTTCGGAAGACTTCTTAAATGAAAATTCAGCAGTTCTGCTAAAAAAAATTGGATGTATATTATGAGGCGTAGTGAAGCGACATCACCCGTAGCACCGTTTAACAATGAACATGTCCAGACACGGTCAGGCAGGCTCAGGTCCCTCAGCTGGAGCACCCAAGTGCGACTGCCGTATCCTAAATACCGTCTTCGGCACCTGAATTTTCTCCTATCTTATTCCCATAGAGCGTGACAGGAAAAATATAAATATAGTTATAAATAAATAAAAACACGACGTCAATTACTACTTAGTACTGATATTTATATCTACAAGTGACTGAGGTCTTTATCAACAGAATACTTACGCAAAAAAAAAAAAAAAAAAAAAAAAAAAACAGGAAAAACTTCTTACTGGCTTCAGCTTATCACTGCAGTAAATGCAGATATTTCGTCGGCTTTGTTAAGCCTTACGTAGACGAGCGACATCTTCGGTGGTGTCTACGGGACAATATTGTGGGTAGATCCGGCTTGCTACGTCAACTTAATGCACACGCAGCAGCGATAGATGCTTGCTGTTGCAATATTTTAGGGTAAAACTACTACAAGTTGCAATAAAGCAGAAATGGTAAATATTAACTTGATAAGTTTCTGTGCTTGTTTACCCGGTTTTTTATTCCCTGTGCATGGTACTCAGCAACTAAATGTTTTCTACGATCTTGCGTTTAAGTGTGAACAAAACTTTGACATGTAAGGTTTTTTTTGCTGGCTATTATCGTTGTAACCTAAAAACAAATTCATTGTTTTAATACCTTTGGCACTGCAGTTGCAATTGCCACCATTTAAAGTAAAGTTTTAAGAAAAACTATGGCGTTACGTACGTAATAGTGAAGAGATAACAGGGAAAATTGAACGGCAAGTTGTTTTGAATTGCTCGATAGCTACCGTACGAAAAAGATTTGCCTAGATCATCCTGCTGAATGCGCCTTTCGAGCAACTTTGTCGCCGAGTCTGATAGAGCATTTGTCAGCGAAATGCCATTCATGACATGTTTTACTTCTCGTCTGCATTGAGCTATACAATCTCAAATCATACTCCTGTAATAAATATCATCGTGTGCTTGTGTATTTATAAATATATACGTATACACAATAGTGTACCTCGCTTTCTAAAATTGCGGTAAAGAATGTGTGTCGGCACCTCCTCAGTGTTCAGCTACTGATGAGGATTCTAGTATAAGAAGACAGCGTGCACCAGTAACCTGATCATTTTTAGAATTAGTAAAAAAGAGCATAAATTCTTCTTCGGTAGCTAAACGCATAATGCTTTTTTTCAGAGAAACCTCAGCTACCGTAAAAATTTTATACTTACTGTTGTAATTAACTTTTGAAATGGAGCAGAGAAACTGTGCTTAATACTTACCTCCTGACTCAGGAGGCATTGATCGCACACTGAAGACATTATCCCTGTAGCCACTAGCGAACCATGCTCAAACCAATCTTAGTTTAAAAAGAAAATTCTTGAAAAAACAACATTTCAGAAAATACTTAAGAAGAAGAAAGTAATTCCAGATTCTGCAGAAGGAATCCTGAAATGAAATGGCACCTGTATAACATTAAAACTCTTTGAAGCATGTGCCATAAACCTTTTTTCGGTTTGAGCGACAAGTTAGTGTATATCATCTGGACCATGGCATTTTCTCGGTACTCACAGTCTAGTATCAAGTTCTATGTTTGTTAATTCGAGAGTGAACTTCTGCTAAACGGAGCCGTGCTTTCCGCGCAACCCCAAGGGTTGTCCTAGTTTTTCTGGGACGAAGGGCGTCTTTCGTTTGTGTTCATGTTGCTTACTTCCATTTTCTTACTCCTGCCAATGATGCTTTCGTTCCGTTCTTATTCTTCTTTCCCGACCTGTACCCATGCTCGTTAATCCAGGGTTCTATCGTCACACAATGTGACCCTTCTTCTTATCCCTATCTTACTCAGACTGTGTTTGTATGCTGCTGGAGCTCATTCTCTCTGACGCATATTACATATAGGAGGAAGAAATTTTGTAAGAGAATACAGTCTGAGCAAGTTCGAGTTACAACACCACCTTGTATCTAAAGAAGTTCCAACTAACTTCTAATGTAAGCTAATAACAAATTGCGTAAGAATTGCATTTGTCTGATTCTTAAAAATGAATCTTAAATTGTACAGAAACTGTATCCCTCTGATCCGTAAGAACATCAACAAATGCCAAAGACTTCAATTCATCACTTGTACTTTTGCTATCAGTTA
>LQNS02278160.1:17398390-17410002 GCA_001587735.2 Parhyale hawaiensis
TTTGTCCTGAGTTCCAGCGGACGTGGGTAAGTGCGCATCCTTATTACATTTGACTGCAGAGATAACTCTTAGTTAGCCCACCATCCCTCGTCAGGCAGTGAATATTGTCAGGTTTATATTTTCTTAGATTCTTAGATAGGAAAATATCTTTGTCTTTAAAGGGGTTAATAATTATTCCTACATAGCTAGGCATCCCGAGACGATCGGGGTCAGTGTTTTCCTAAATCGTTCTGAAAGTTGTGAACTTGAGCAATAGCACCATCTTAGTTAGTTTGATCCCTTAACTCTCAATGATGTGTGCACGGCCGTTACAGTTCTGGTGGTCATCAAACATATGTTTTAATTAGGCCAAGGGTTCTAATGTCATGTCTAAGCAACCTACTTCGGTTGCGTTGCCATCATTCTGTGTGAGAAATTGTGCTCTAGGAGAGCTTGTGGATTTCTTTAATGCACATGTACACTGCTTCTGTCAGTTTTCCTGTTCTTACCGCTGTTCCGTGCTGTCTCTCCCTCTTTTTTCCCCGGCTTACTCTCATATGCACGTTCATCCTGTTGCGATGTATCTTCGTGCGTGGATTAGAATTTCTATCGGCTTACTATGCGTCTCTTTTTTTTTTCCTCTGTGAAATTCCGTTTGTAGTGAAAATGAAAGTCCAAAGTACTGAATGGCACTCTTGGCATACTGGGGGTCCCTTGATTGGATAGGTTACCTTTGCTATTAGCTAGGACTTCGCAATGTCTGTCTTTTTATTTCCCATAGCCAAGGCAAAAATATTCAAAGTTATGATCAATTTAATTACAATAAGAAGCTTTTCAAAACTTTACTCAGGAGGAATATAATTTTAATAAAACGGATAAGCCTAACAGCTCGGAGCCCCCACGAGTGTAGATTTTTGCGATGGGTCGGCAGAACCTTGTGTGTGTGTGTGCTTGTGAGACGGTGCACAGGGAAGAGCTCGCCAAGTCCGTTAAATTGACTTCCCTATTAAAAATTTCGGTCGTGTTTCCCGCGTATTTGACGCGCAATCAGTAGTAAACGGTCGGAATTAGGCAAAGAGGCCACAATTCCCGAGAGTTACCCGGGGCCTGCGGTGGCTNGTGAAAATTGCTTGGCTGCTACCCTTCAAAAGCGGACATAACTGCGCAGCCGTTGCGCAATTACTGCGGAGTTCGCGGGTGTATGTACGGCTTAAAATTGCGCAGCGCCACTGGAATGACTGCTGAAATTTTCAATAGGGTTGAGCCATCAGAAGACCCGGCGAGGACTAAGTTGAGTATTCCTATTTTTCCACCATGTTATTTGTGTCTAATCTGAGCTATTTATTAGTGGGGATATTAGGGATCCTCAATAGGGAAGGAGCGATTAGCTGGCAACCGTGAAATTGTACCGGTACACTATCATTACTAGATGCCAATAATCGTCTTCAAGAATTTTCCATGATTTTGATTTAACCATATATGTCTGCAAATGTAGGTTGGAGAGAGTGAGGTTAGAGTCGAAAATTCAAGATTTGCTCTTATTTTACATACCCTGGAATGGTAAGCTTCGGACTACTGTAGAGCTAGCCTAGACCTAAAAACAAAACCCTTGTCATTTCATACGATTTCTACTAAAATAGTGAGGTCCATCACAAAAGAAGAAAGAAGGGTAATCATTTCTGCACGATCACAGCAGTTTACTGCGCGATGCAAAAATCCGTTTGCTAGAAATAAGGCAATAAATGTCAAACTATCAAATATATAAGTAGAAAGACGAAGAAATCAATACAGCAACATAGCTACGTAAGCATCATATTAGCATTTTGCATACCGGTGCACTACATGGCTTGTAGAAAAAAAAACAACAGCTGCATATTGTCAAGTGGGGGGAAGAAATGAATGACCCACATTAGGGATAAGAAATTAAATCCCTTACACACTGTAAAAAATCCTAATTCATTCCTTACCCCTACTGTGAACCTTTCATTTCTTCCCCCACATGACTATCGGTATTATCGGAGAAGTATTAAACGGTCTCTTAACCTGTGGGGAATTCCCCACTGGTGGGGAACGGCGGAGTTGCCTGGTGGGGAATTTTGTGCATCTGTTTCTACCCACAAAAAATCGTTAGAATTTCAAAATCTAATACAGTGCATAAAAAAGTTGACTAACTGCACAAATCACAATCATGTACAAACTGTTTTAATAATAATAAAATCCCCTGCCAATTCTGCAGTCTTAAATTTCAATTTTTTCATCACATACATGTTGACGTATGTACTCAAAGAGATCAAAGAGATCAGGCGCTGCGCTCTGGACCACTGAAGATTTACACCGCTCTTGAGTACTCCTCCTTTTAACGAATGATTGATTATTACTGACTAAATCTTCGAACTGTTCATATTTAACGATCAGCAGTTCTTACTGTTAAATTTTAACCGAATGTCCCTCAATCGAACATAACAAATAATAGCTGTGCTATTAAATCTTGACTGACTTTTTATGACCTGATTGGTTAGTTAAATATATAAGTAAATTCTTCACAAACTCATTGCAAGCTATTGTGCCCAAATGAGTACAGTAATATCAGGATCATTCTTAACTTTACAAAATGTTAAACCTGCTGGTCTTAGGCAGTGCTAAACTAATGTGTTCGTATTACCTGCGTAAGTTAACTTATATACAGTATATCGAAAGAGGAGAGAGTGTTGCCGGTTCTGCTTCGGTAAAAGATAAAAATATTACGTACTGGCAACAGTGCGGAGAGTGTTAATAATTGTTTTGATTTGGAGTATCATACCACCTTGGAGAGATATAGACATCGGTACACGTGATAAGCGCTGGTAAGACTTCTACTTGTACTTATTATACCACCTGTTCTACCTTTGGACAATGTGGCTGACCTACTAAGCGTCACTGCCAATTGGCCTGAACGCATTCACACGACCAGTGGGGCACATCCTAGACGAAACCTAGTCGATCTATTTTAACTACTATTGAAAAGTAAGAAACTCACCCATCAACAATTATTGTGGGGCACGCCGAATGAAGTCGACTTAGAGGGGGTTCGATGGAGTGTCTGTGACCGCGAGACTGCAGTTCCCTGTGTGTCCACATACCGTTTGTTGTTCGTGACGGTTGACAGGTTAAGGCCCATTCACACGTGTGCAACTCTTGTTGCACGTCTCACTTTTTTTACCTGCCTCTCCTTCTCAAAATCAGAAAAGTCTTGTGCCACAACAAGCACGCCTTGCCGTGCACTAATGAAAATACGTGCAGTTTTTATGCTGCTCGAGAAACCCAAAGCACACATTTCATGTCTGCGGACGTAGCAGTGAGAAAATTCTTTTCTCTTCGAGTGAGTTCCGAATTTTCAGAGTTAAAGACTTTCTAATTCTGTGACTAGGGAGGCCAAGCTGTAAGATGAACCATCGATTACTTCAGCAATGCTCAGACTCTTACAGGTGTAACGGTTAACTTAGAAGGGCTATGAAAAGGCAAGCTTCGAAATTCCACAGTTGGGGGCGAAATCCCAAGAAAGCGGAAAATATCTCAAGAATTTATAAATCTGCATGTTCCAGACTGGTTTTTAATAATCAGGCGGTACAATTACGACAGTTATTTATTTCTATTTATCTGTCTTATTTTGCTTTTTTATTTTACTTAAAAATTTTAAATCCTCCGTAAAAGTTTTTCTGTATCGCTGAAGACACTAGCGCATAATGGAAAAATTTCCATGGAATGGTAAGATATCGATTCATTTTCAATTTTGGCGACACAGGAAGAAGGACGGAAATGCTTTGTTGACTGCTTCGCCACACTCATCAGCACAGATTATTTGGAAAGCCAAAAATCAAGCAGTCGGGTACGTGCTTTGTATCTTCTATAAGAGAAGTAGAACTACACATATTGGAGGAGTACCAGGTCCATTTTTCACTGTAGTTTTGCGGTTTGAGTACATTAGAATAGCGTAAAATTAAGAAAGTGTAGGCAGCTACAGAAACGCATCCCGTGTTTAAAATCCAGGGTTTTGTCAAGGCCCACTACAGTAGCATCGTCGTCTGGGCTGCATGACTGCTGTTTAAAATCCAGGGTCTTGTCAAGGCCCACTACAGTAGCATCGTCGTCTGGGCCGCATGACGGCTGTTTAAAATCCAGGGTCTTGTCAAGGCCCACTACAGTAGCATCGTCGTCTGGGCCGCATGACCGCTACACACGAATGTTAATTAGGCGGTATCCACCTGGCGTGGCTTTCTCTACTAGTTACGAAAGAGGCCTTTTTTTTCTTTTTAAAACTCAGGTTATTGCTGGGGTTGCCACCGTGCAGTATTTGCGTTTCCAGGTTAAGAGAGGTCAGTTCAGATTAAGTTCTTTCTTCTCAATTCTTTGAATCATTTTGAAATCACAAAAGTCACTATCTAATTTATTTCTATCGCCCTTTTCAAAATCCTGGAAAGAAGAATAAAATTGCGATCAAATGTAGCCGTCTAACATTAAAAAGAAAACGTCCGCTCTACTGCAAAGGATAGTAAAATTTTTACCAAGTCAGCAAAATGTATTGACAAAGGGCAACAGTATTCCTCATGCGCTCAACGGGTTGTGGCTCTCCTCCTCCGTCGACTGCACCATCTGAAGTTGAAAAACGTTTATTAGCGTCTTATTAATTTATCCCTGGTGAAGTTGAAGCTCAGAGTTCAGCCTCAGTTAAGTGAAAACTTCACAAACTAGAGCACTCTGAGAGCGCATACCTCATCCAAGCAAGGCAACGGTTTCAAAAAATTCAAATTGGCTCTGAAACCATAATTTTCTTTGTTAAGACTCCAAAATCGGATCGTTTGTGCCTTTTGATAGTAATAAAAGCGTGTGCAATTTTGTTGAAGATCCGTTCTTAACTTTTTGAGTTATGCTGCTAACAAACGTTATGACAAACATGAGTCAAACATACAAATGAACAAACCGATCTGCACCAAAATTCAATCATTTATGTCTTTTAACATTACTAACAACCCCGGTAAATTTCATAAAGATCTATTCGTCATTTTTTGAGTTATTGTGCTAACAAGCATAAAATTAAAAACAGTGACAAACGAACAAACGAGCGAATCATTGCCAAAATTTAATCACTTACTCTGTGTCATAAACCTAACAACTCACGTTAATTTCATAAAAATCCAACCATAACTTTCCGAGTCATGGCATTTAGAAAAATGAGGCAGACAAACAAACAACAAGCGGATGGACATATCTGCACCAAAAGTTTATCATCTGTCCCTCCTAACATTCCTAGCAATCCCTGTAAATTGACTTTTGAGTTATCTTAGAGACAGACAGACTAACACACAGACAGACAAACACGACGAAAACATAACCTCCCTGGCGGAGTTAATTATCATGGAACCATTGAGTTTCTACACATAGCAAATTCAAAGTCTTGACAGGCGAAATGCGCCTAAAATTAGTACAGATCCGTAAAATTTCAAAAAGGTAGAGCTCATAACCTCAAGTTGATTATGCAATCAGCAGAAATTTAATAGTCAAATAAGCATATGAATTGTAACGCACTTTATATACCTTCCATATGGTCTACTTCAGTTTTTTTTCAGTAAAGACTGAACGACTATACCATAGAAGCTTCAAATTAAAATAAATTAACTTTACGTTCAAATAAGCAAAATAAATTTCAATCATTTCAAGATTATCTATTTCTATTTTAATTTAACTTATAATATGAACTTGACTTAGTTTAATTTAAAATTTATTGACTTTAATTTGAGGCTAAAAAGTCTAGTACCCATCAATTAAAATTCGTAATGGAATTTTATCCTTGCATTGTATGCGCAACTAGTATGTGCGGGCGCCAATACCTTCGTGGGTGACGCGCCGCATCCTAACTAAGTAACTAGTATGTACTGTTCACACCTAATGTGGTTTAATATGGCTTCGTATTTATTGTGGCTTTTTTTAAACTTACGTTGATTAAAGCACTTCACGTTAGTAAAACATTTGTGTATAGATTCATTATGATACCAATGATTTCTATATTGTGTTTGAAAAAATAAGATTCTCGACAGCACTTAACATAAAATATAATTCTCTGGTGACATTAAACATTCATCATTTACCCATTTATTAGTATATTTTTGTCATAGAGTTCATGTATAGAGGCCGTTAGAAGTATCAAAATATTGGCATTTTTCTTTTGGTTGTGCTAACGGGTTTTTGAACGTCAAGGTATAAGACTTTATACTTAGATAAGAAGCCCATTTTTATTCAGAATACTCCGTCTCTCTGCCGTGGCACCAGCACCATTGAAACGCAAAGCTCTCGCAACTTTCCGTAAATTGATCATTAGAGCAAGCAAAGAACATCGTAACTCCTACTTGACCTTCAATTAAAATGTTGTTGAAGAAAGGGATAGCCTGAAGTACGGCAATTCTATGCAGTGTTTGGTCATTCAACTATTTTCTAACGTAAGCTGCCGTCTAAAACTGTTTAAGAATTCGCTCTTTCAATGTATACGTGAAATGGTTTATCTTAATTGGCACTTCCAGAGCATTTACAAGGAAGTACGCGAAAATATCGGTTGATGCTTAGGGTACACATTCAATTGAGATCTTAAATGGTTTTGATATAATAACTACCTTCAATATCACATTTTATGTTTCATTGAAACTAATCGAGTTGAAGCAAAGATAAAATTAGTCTTATTATGAACAGCTGATTTTTTTAAAATAATTGTTTAATTATGAAACTATGGAATTTCATTTTCAAAAAGTTATCGTTTAGGAGTACGTAGGAGATGTTTTAGTAAAGCTGAAATTGCAGGAAAATTAAACTTAAAGTGCTTTAGAAGTAAACTTTGGTTGTGAAAGGAACAAATCTTCTACTGCTCAAATAATAAACTTTAATTGTTTAACAGCAAAAATTCAGAAGTTGCGAAATTTCACATCAGTTCATGCAAAATGTACGTCAAGCTTCCTAAAAATATTACCAGTGTTAAAAACAAACTCTGCATATTCACTACTTACAGTATTTTTTAATCTCAAATTTCAAATGTTCTAAGAACAATTTCTTTACTCTTGAATTAATCACGAGTCAATGTAAACGCCTTGCATATAGCCTGTCAATTACAGTATGTCTCTGTGCTGTTTTTGGAAGAAATGCTATCATAATTAAGAACGAATCTTCAAACGCTACCTACTGAAAAATAGAAAAGTTGTATTTTTATAACGAAATGTAGTGTGAGTTTTAGTAGTTATGCAAACGCCTTATTTTTTTCTTTTTAATTCTGAACATTCCGTGTCGATCTCGATTTAACTTTAAATGTAATCAATTGAAAATATATCATTAGACATCATGCACTGTAATATGTTTCAAGAGCATCAGTGTCCGCTGAAATTAGAGCACGAGGTTATCATGTCGTGTTTTTTTCGTTACAGGGACATATAAGATAAAAAATACTTTACATCATTGTAGTGTAAGTATACAGCGAGCCTAGTACTGCTCATAGACTGTTCACGTTGCTTTAAACCATTTATACAGGTTTTGCAATTCCGATCGTACCGATAATATCCGAGAAAAGTCGCTCTCAACTTTGATTTTATTGCGTCACCAAAGATATTGCGATTTTCTATCTGATCCTATTTTAGCAGCACCATCCGCCTCTATAGTTGCGGCCTAGAATAATACATTTCTGGTTGTCTTCATAAGATAAAACCATAAATCCATTTCTTTGGGTGAGGCTGTAGCACTCAAATTACCGTGTAGCAATGAATAACACCCATAAATTATAGGAATTCATTGAGAAATTGCGTGAATTCATTCAAGAAATGCATAATTCATGCATGATTTACGTGAATTCGTAAATGAACTACATGAGTTCTTTCATGAATTACACGAATTCATCAAGGAATTACACGAATACATTTATTCATTACGTGAATTTATTTTTGAATTACATTCATTCATTTATTATATTTCCAGCTATAGCTACCCGTGGTAGCTGCAGACATTGCGCGCTGCACAGTTGTGTCGAGGTACCCGGGATCGATCCCCACACCAGGCGCAGTCTTTCTCAAGGCACTCGGCCCGCTGAATCAGCGCATTTGCCTGTGCGCATAGCTATCGTGGAGGTGCCTGCCCTTGAGTAGGGGGTGGCTGGTCGTTGAACCTTCCGTTTCGGCGCCATAGATTTTAGCGACCAGTCGTCGGCTGCAGCTGCACTTACTCCTCTGTGGCCAGCCGGTATATGTCTGCCGCACGAACCATTGCGAGTGGATTTCGCAGTGGAGGGTGCGGTCACAGTTGACTTTACCTTTATACATCCTTTCAACGAGAAATAGACGCTGACTCTAGCACTGAGCGAGCTTGCAGTAGTCTTACACTTCGGTTTTGAAAGCTGCATATCTGCAGCCTGTAGCATGTCTTAGTTCCAGCTAGACGTTTTGTACCTACAGATACATAGTTCACCTCTTGTAGGACATTCTGCATCAACAGGATATCCAGTCTCCTGCAAGATATCCAGCCTCTTGCAGTATATCTAGCCACCTACAAGTTATCCAGCCTCTAACAGGATATATTGCCTCCTACAGGATATCGAGCCTCTTCTAGGACATCTAGTCTCATGCGGAACATCTATTCTCCTGCAGGACATTCCGCAAGTACAGGATATCTAGTCTCATGCGGAACATCTATTCTCCTGCAGGACATTCTGCAAGTACAGGATATCTAGTCTCATGCGGAACATCTATTCTCCCGCAGGACATTCTGCAAGTACAAGATATCTAGTCTCCCGCAGGATACTCTATACCTGCAGGACGTCTCACCTCCTGCAGTTGCTCCAGCTCCCTCTGCTGCGCCAGCAGGCGAGCCCGCAGGTACACCGATTCTTCCTCCGCCTGCGCTGCAGCCGCCACGGCCTGCAGCAGGCGACTCCTCAGCTGCTGTTCGCTCCGCTGCGCCGCCTGCGTCTCGGCCTCACTCCAGGACACCAGGGACCTGCGCAGTCGTTACCGCAGTTAGTAATTTTGCTGCCGTTGCCGCAAAGATTTGCTTCCGTGGGGACAAAGTTTACTGCGGCGGAATCCGCTTTTGTGCGGCCGGCGGCGACGGCAGCGCCGCTACCAACTTCAGCCTTTGACTGTGCTACTGAGAAGCTCCTCTTGCAAATTATGCAGTGTCCAGTCGCCCTGCCGACTCCTGAAATGATAAGAGAAAAGAACTGCTTCGGCAAAACCCACCCGCGCTTATTTCGCTTGTACCTTTTCTGGTGATAACTTCTCTAACGCAAAGTAGTCGCCCTGCCTGTACGCTGGCTAATGCCAAGTTATTTCTTCCGTACCAGTGATGCCATATGCTTGTCTTTGTGGCCTACTTATTATAGGCGTTATGCTGAGCTCAAAGATTTCCCTATCTTATCCTATACAGCGTCACAGAAAGTAAGCTTGGGGGCAGACGAAAATGGTTATATAGTATTGATGATCAGCTTACGCCTTAATATTAGAAGATTGGTCATCCTTTATATTTTCCTAAGAATAAGTTGGCGCTGTCAAAATCAAGAATAGTAAATCTTCAGCATCTTCGAGATGTCTGCTGTGGCTTCAACTGATTTTTATTGTTTTCGGTTGCGGCCGATAGCACAAGGCAACAAACTTTTCGTCTTTTCCCCTTGCCGCCAATTCAAATACTGCTTCTTAGTCACTCATTGAATGCTAATTTTAGACATACAGCTGATATCTTGCTAGTGCGCCTGGTTTTTTAATACACGCACTTAACATTCTCGTAGGTCTAGCATTAGCTATATGATACGTTTGAAAGTGTTCCCAATGAGAATTCTGCAAGAAAAACTATTACAAAGCACAAGAAACAGAACGTGATTACTTGGGAATGGGACATGATAGACAAAACGGTTTTCGAATTTGCAATCACAAAGTGAAACTGATGACACTGCAGTTGAGAGTCATCCTGCAACAACTTAGGTACTTCTTCTCCACTACAATCTGCTGTGACTTCAGCCGATGTTGCTGGAGCGATGCGGGGAAACGTTGAGCTGCCAGCTCCCTCAGGGGTATAGGAAGGGCCATAGGGTAAAGTTAGTTAGGTTCGCCCATACCGTGTTAAGGGGAACAGCGATCCATGGGGGGGGGGGCGTATATTACCTGAACCGTTAGCTATAGGCCGTCGAGAGTACTGCCTATCGTGTCTACTTTACTTCCTTCCTATTTGATACACACAATTATCTTGCTTTCCTCAGGTCTTCCTCTTCTTTCCCGACTTACTGGCTGTTTCCATGCGCGTTTATCCTATGAGAGAATACTCTCATGCATGGGTTTCACGTTTCAATCGAAATGCTATGTATCTCTTATTTCTTACTCTGTTAGATCACCTTCATTGTAGAGGCGTAGCTTTAAACTTTATAATAATGAGTATCGAGTGATCAGTCCCTCCGTATCTCCGTACGTCCCACCGTACGTATACAACAATCTATATTTCCAATGTCAGCAAAAAATATTGTAGCTATTGCATTACAGGTTCGAAACTTTTACCCTCAAAGACCAGCTCTTGCAAGATAAATGTGAAATTTTGAAATATATTCTACTGGTCATTGTTATTGTTTTTTGATATTGTTGTCATTTTTTAACTGTCAGTGGCGGTTGGGTAGTGAATATACAACTTACAGGTATTTAAATAAAGTTTATTTACTTATAGAAGCTTCTACTCTGTGCCTGTACATGACATCAGGCACTAAAATATAAAAAGAATGGTATTTTTTGTATGCTCCAGCATCTATATGGGCAGTCGATTGCGTTGCTGAGCAGTAGGGGTCTACAGACTTGACCATCACCAGGCTCTCCTGCAGGTTATGTATCTTGCAGCAGCAGCCCCTATAAAACGAGTAGCTACTAGCAACTGCCACAGCGCTTACAGCACTCTCCTCATAGGACAACTATAAGTAAACAACGCAAACCTTTTCTGCAAACAAGGCCATTTCAGTGGGCTTCAGATTCGTGAATCACTGCTTATCCCATGACGCAAACCCAAACCCACTCAATCTACGGGTTCATGCAGTGTATGGAAACTTTGGAGACGCTGCGCCGCCAACAGTCAGCAGTAAGTTGTTTGTGCCAACGTTTATAAATACATCCTCCTTCAGTTTCATCTTAATTCGCAGGTAGCGGCCTTGGAGGGCATTACATTGAAGTATAGTTACCCGACTGCTTGTTTATTTTTTTCTGAAATCGATAATTAGAAGCCGGTCGACCACATTTTACATTGGACAAATTTGTATTTTTTTTTTTTTTTTGACGGTGAAAATTTGGCGAATTAGAGAACAATCTAGTAGACAACTAAATAAAAGTACATGGTGTCATAATAACCAATATGACAAGAGCAGCAATTACAGATATTTTCATTATATTACTGTAGTTTATTTATACGATATCGAGCTTTCGATTCATCTTGAATCATCTTCAGGAAACGATTAAGATATTTTGAAATTTCTTAAAACAAACACTGATAGATTTGAAAGGATACTATTCTTTGGTATGTAGGATACTTCTCAGATAGTTTTTGTTGCAAGAAATTTCACAAATATCTCAATGGTTTCCTGAAGATGATTCAAGATGAATCGAGAG
>LQNS02278160.1:17424834-17442012 GCA_001587735.2 Parhyale hawaiensis
ATGAGGAAGCCAGCGGGGGTTTTCCTGAAGGGCTAACTTACTGCCGTCATTTATCGCACACGTGCACCAGTCATTTAATAACCCAATATGCCGTCATTTACAATGACGGCTCGGGACACTAGTTTAGACAATAAGAAGCTAAATTGGCAAATCAGCTTCTGCAACGGCCAGAAAGTCTGCTAGGGATAGCTTGTGAGACATTTTGTTTTCAAAGTTGGAGCAGTTTTGGTGAAGTATAATTTTATTCGTTGTTATCATTACAGTGCTGGACACGGGGCTGAAGATCTACACAGCTTTGTTCTAAAGTAGCTCGAGCTAAGCTCGTGCTTCAGACACTTGGGGAGGTCTTGGAGACATCTACCTTCCATAGGGAGTTTGTGGAGAGATCTGCCTTCCATAGGAAGTCTGTGGAGAGATCTGCTTTCCTTTGGGAGTTTGTGTAGAGATCTGCCTTCCTTTGGAAGTTTGTGGAGACATCTGCCTTCCTTTGGGAGTTTGTGGAGACATCTGCCTTCTTTTGGAAAACTGTGGAGGGATCGGCCTCCCATTGGGAGTCTGTGGAGATATCTGCCTTCATTTGGGAGTCTATGGAGATATCTGCTTTCCATAGGGAGTCTGTGGAGATATCTGCCTTCCGCAGAGGGTCCGTGAAGACATCTGCCTCCACAAGGGTCCGAGCACTATTGGACATGTTTGGCTCCCTGTAGTTCCCACCGCAGCACGCTTCACTGCGGGCTGGGTACGCCAGTGAAGGTTTCACCGACCAGTGTACGGTATCTTTTGCTGGTTTAGGGACAAAAACCACACCAGAAATTTCTCAGTGTGGAGAGATTACGCTAGGGGAGGTACGACCGTGAAGTAAACAAGATTGACCGACGGCCAGCACGCCTTACCGTGCTCTGTGAAAGCTGAGGCAGTTATTAACGGCCAGTGCCCTATAAAACGTGTAAGCGGTCAAGCTTTCATAATCTTCATGCTAACCTCTTCAACTAATATGCCTAGAATGCTCACACGCAGGTGGACAGAACGCCCTTAAAAATTGTCTAAGAATATTACGAGTCAAACTAGATCTATTGAATCCATTTGTCAAAAAAATATACTCCATCTGTTCCGAAATTGCTGTGCCCAAATGTTATTCCTGTTGTTCCGATATAATTGTTCTGTTGGGAGAAAACACGAAAAAGAACAAACTGGAAACATTCATCGGTACTACTATAGGGGGTGAACTTACTGTTTTTTTTTTTTAATTTGGACGAACTTACTAAACGTTTTTTTTTAATTTGGACGAAGTGTTCCTTACGTTTTTTTTTTTATTAATCCCGATTTCCCTTGCAAATGAACTTTTTTGGCTGTGGAACAAATATTTTCGAACAGAGGGAGCGTAATTTATTTAGACACCATGTATCACAAGGTCTTAGCTTAACTCTTTCTGAAGACTGGTGTGCATCGTACCTGACGTTCCAGTGCATCCTTCTCCGGGGGGATACAGTCGTTTTATTTAGCCCTCATATGTATTGGAACTTGTTCGGGAGTCGTATCTCTTGTTATTCGCTTTCGACCTGCCACCATATTTCTCCCCAGTTTTCTCATCCTCACATTTTTGGAGAAAGAATATTACGGATTCCAAATTCGAAACCAGGAAAAAAAAACTCTATACTCCCGAAGGATTGCATACAACAGAGAAAAACTCGTGTGTCACATGTGATACCTGAGTAGAGCAAAGCTAAGGTTGTAGTGCTATTGACATGATGTTCTTATGTGGTTTATTTTCTTAGCATGTTGGACTTCCCACGAGATATCCCATATACTGGGCAGCTGGTGCTACTTTTACTGACTGGAATTTGCAAATACTATGAGTTTGTTAAGCTGCATCAAGATATTTGGTGACTGAGCACATTGTTGATCCTATTATTTCAATTAAATATTAGCTCCACTTTTGCAGGAGTTATTCTAAAATCTTCTGCTAAATAAGGAGTAAACGGTACTGCCCATACGTTGGAGTTTCTTTTTGTACGGCCTTATTATTTTATTATTATTAGATTCAGTGTTTTAATAGTGCCTTCCTTACTGCATTGGCTATACGCAGCATGACATATTTACCTTGGTTTCCGTGACTCGAGTGAGAGACAGACGCCTAAAATTCCTCTGCTATCTAGGAATGGGACTGTTAATTCGTGCATCGTTCGTCCAACCCTTAAAGTAATATTTACTGCATATGAGCGCGTAGCAATAATAAATTTCCCCCCAGGCACATAAGGGTGGGCCATGGGGTTAGTTACATTCTCATTCTATGTTATGGGGAACAGCTACCTTATAAATTTGGACGTCTCTCCTCCGTACTCACTTTGCTTCTTTCCATCTTCATACTTTCACCGATGATCCTTTATTCTGTTCTTCCTCTTCTTTCCCGACTTGCTGTTCCCATGCGCATTGATCCTGTGTGGAACCACCTTCGTGCATGGGTTCGATGATTCCACTGACATATCTATCGTTCTTGCTTGCTCTGTGAAATCGCCCTTGTATTGAAAACGGACCCTTAAGCTACGCTATACAGGGTTGGCTGGTTTAAACCAAATGGTTTAGGCCAACTAAAATCCCATGGTATAAGCAACAAAAAAACATCTTTTTTATTCAATTTTGGGGTTTTTATTCATAATATTGCAAAATAAATGGTTTTCTTCTAGAATCTATTAGATTTTATTTACACAACTGAAAAGATGAGTTAATGTTTTTCTATTTAGGAATCCGATTGACTGTTAGGACAGTTAGGGTCAACTATTGCTTATGTTGAATGAAAACCTATAACTTATTGAATTTTGTGTTAATTCCTTTTCAGAGATTCATATCTAGTTATATTCTGGTCAGCTAGCAGCTACTGAAAATTAGAAGTAGTAGTTATGGTTCCTATTAGATAGCTAGTGAGCGCATTGGAAGGATGTAGGCATATAGCCATTTTACTTTTTTTCAGTTCAATACTGTTCTTTTAATTAGCTAGTAGCTAGCTATTTCTATTGAGATGTCTTTGTATTTTGAAGTATTTCTAAGCTTTTCAGAGGGTTTTATAGCTATTTCATTTTCTTTAATTCATTACTCTGTTTTCAATTAGCTAGAACCTAGCTATTTCTGTCAAGTTGTATTTGTAATTTGAAGTGTTTTTAAGTTTTTCAAAGGATTTCATATTGCATTTATAAATGATAACATCTCTGCAGTTTGGATATTAAATGTAGCCATAGCAAATACAGGTACTCTGTTAACTGCTTTTTCCTAACCTCTTTTTCTTAAAATCGTCCTTCTACAATAGGAAGTTGAAATGAAATGACTAAGATTATGAATGATTAGCTAACTACATGTTTACAAAGCAGAAAATACTTTAAATGTTGGATAAAATTCCTAAAACTAGAAAAATATAACTACAATAATAAATCAAAAAAACATAGATCTTTTGGTTTTAACAAAAAAATGGTTTTCGCTAACCCTGACTCCATATAATGAAAATAATAAATTTCCACTACGTTCTAGTCTTTATTTATCGAGTGCCCTCTGTCAGCACTATCTGTATCGTCCATTTTTCTCGTGAGCATAATCATTTTTTATGATATAAATATCCAAAGACTCAAGACTATTCAGAAATGTCATTTGAATTCCTAAAAATGAAGTTACCTACCGTTTTCGTAGTTAAATAAAAACAGCAGTAAATGTATATTTGAATTTTATTTTCACGAGCCAGATTCCTATGTATATATATGATGCCGTTGTCGCCGCTACAAAGAATACTTTTAGTACAGCTTTCAGCAGTATATGTAGAAGATAAATAAATTCAGTACCGTTTTCACCACCCACGACAAAATTATCCACCGTTCTCGTGGATTAAATGTGACTTTTTCAGTGCAGTTTTCTTAATGCCAAAGAAAAAAAAAGTCGCACTCGTAACACCTCAAACGGGATAAAAATTATTCATAGTTCCGTTTCATCACTTCAACAGAAATATACCAGCAATTATTTTAGCTAAAACAATAAGAAAATTTTTACTTTCAATGCCTACTCGTTACTTCGAAACGAAGTTACTTACCGTTCTCATGGCTGCCAAACGAAAAAAAATATTCTCTTTCATACACTTTTATTACTTTCAAACCAAGTCGCCTACCGGTCTGGTGCCGGAAAGTAAAGAAAAAACTCATTTGTAACACACTTTGGTCACTCAGAAACGGAGTCACCTACCGGTCTCGTGCCTCAAACGAATGAAAAAACTACTCATTTTTAACCCACTTTCGTCACTCCGAAACGGAGTCACCTACCGGTCTCGTGCCTCAAAAGAAATCGAATCCTTATTTCTAATACACATTTGTCACTTGAAAACGAAGTCCCTTGCCGGCCTTGTGTCTTCAACAAGATTCCCGATTGGCTGGAAGTGCCCGAGCTCTACAACACGAGCCATTAGCGTCACAGATTTAGGTATTTGCCTCACCTTCGCCGCGTGTTTTGCTGCGCCGCTGGCCATCTCTTTTTGGAGTCTCGCCCCCTCCGCCTCCAGTTGCTTTTTGTCCTCCTCGAGCTGTGTAAATAAAGCGTGTGCTCGTTATGGCCGCTCTCAGTCTGTCTAACCTAATGCAATATTGAAACTTTTCTTGCTGTAAAGAGAAGACGCTGCATGTGCAGGTGGTGGTGCGCGTTGCTTCCTTCAGTATTCTTATTCTACCCAACAGTCTTAGTCATTCCTTTTCTCTTTCCCTACTTACTGTTCCCATTAGCAAGAAATCTCTTTTTAAGTTCGTGATGCATTTCGTGTCACTTTCCCTCCTTAGATCATGTACTATTCTGTAGATTTGGAAAGATTAATCCTGTTCGATGCGAGTTAACATCCCCCTAGAAAACAATACGACTCTAGTTCACAATTGTGCCAAATGGAACATCAGTTCAGTTTTCCAACCACTTTGAGTCTTAACGTTTCACAGTGAAATTATTGCATCGTTACATTTTAATTCCTTTTTTCCTTTTGCGGTTCCAAAAGGAATTACTCGTGCCAAATGGGGTGATACTTTCAATATAATAACTACACAAAGATAACAGTTGACCGTTTGGTTAACTTTTTGGTTGCGTTTCAAATCGTACTCTTCCCACGAGAATTAACGTTTGATGGAGACGGTAACCCATCCTTACCCACGCTGTACTAACGCGCGAAAAAAATTTTTCCCCGTAGGACCAAATACGACCCTGTAACAACATAAACAGACTTGATAAAGCAGGGTTAAAATAAAGCAAAGCAATTAAGCGCGTAAACAGCGACAGTTATAAAAGTACCAAAGTTATTGATTCAATGAAAGAATTTAAGCATAAATAAGCGGATACAATTAAAGGAATAAGCTTTGATTGCAACTAACTACATCAAATGAACAATAATATTATCCTGAATTATTATGCAATGCTTCTGTTTAATAACGAATCGTTTTCTTCTCCAATGCATCAATTTCATCCCCAGTTTAAACTGATTTCACCACTGGTTGCCTGGCATTCGTACTTTCTTGCACGGTCTAGGACGCGCCAATTCAACATCACCAAGTGAAAATTTGGCCTCAAAAACTCCCTCGGACGCGCATGCCGAAGACGCGTTCCGGTGCAATTTGATTTTGCTCCTCGGCGTAATTCGCAGACGTTGTAAGATTTCTTCCAGCATCGACTGCGCCTCAGATTGCTGTCTGGAATCTAAGGCGTTTTATTGATGCAAATTTCATCCTTTTGGATCAAGGAAGTTCACGCGGAAAATTACCGATCGGAAACAGACTTTAATTTAACGATATGAGGAGATCGTTTTTACGCGCAGACCGGAAATTTCATTAACGGAAGGCTTAATTTCTAATTTAAAATGTGGAATCCAGGTATTTTTTGTGGTGCTGATGATAATTACATAATCAGCGAAAAATAGACAAGATGTTTCATATGACCCTCTACTTAGCGAAGTTGTTCACGTCTTAGAACAGTCATTTTTGTGCTTGTGTGTCAAAAATTGTAACTATGTTTATTGATACTTTTATAATCAGTGTTACTACGATGATTACTGCTAATTCTGTCGCTACCGTCACTTTATTGCTGTTCATTTATGCCAATCGTTATTATTTTGCACTGAGCATTATTATTAGTATTTTGTTTATTTACTGAAAGTGATGTATAGCATTAATAGCTGTCGAGTTAGGACTCGGAACTGAAGACCTCTCATTACGGAGCAAAGTCTATCACCGCGTCTTCTAGTCAGCACAACATAAAAGACATAAAAGCAACACTACATCTGCCGTATTACACCACTACCGGCAAAATTACACGCACGGTGTGACCTACAAAAGCAGGAACACAGTCTGACAAACCACCAAAGTTTCCGTTCCTAATTACAGTGAAACCCCGCTAATCCGCAGAGCACAGGGGAAAGACCTAATCGGATTAGCTGGGATTATGGATTAGGCGGGTACTTTCACATGCAGAAAAAATGTCGGTTTTCCATTATATTATAGATTATAGTGAGATTTTACGGATTGTAAAACAACCTGTTCGACCATATGCGCACTGCCTCACATAGATTTTTTGGGCCCTGCCCGCCCAATCCATAAAACTTGAAGCGTCTGTTACGGATTAGCAGGGTAGTTTCCAAAAATTTTACGAACTTATTGACCGCAATCCGAAAAAATGGAATATTTTGCGGATTATGTTTCACAATGACGCACAGTCCGGGATTTTCTCGTTCAATCCGTAAAGTACTGCTTTTTTACGGATTACACTTTGCAAAATAATCAGAGTTGCCGATTAGGCGGGTTTTCATATTGTTGAAGTGCGGATTAGCGGGGTTTCACAACAACATTTCCAATATCCTGCTTATTTATTTGTATTTTGTCATTACTGTTGTGTTAACGAAATTTCTTAACTCGGATTTGTATTTTTTCTCATTGTTTTTTTTATTTGTGTCACATTTGCATCAGTAAAGTTAATGCTAATACCATAAAAGTAACTACATACTATTAAAACATTATTCTTTGAAAAACAGTCAAATACTTATTCATTACTTCAATCGCTCTCATTACCCACTGCAATTCTCTGATAGTTAATCCTATAATCTTGTTGTCTTATCTCCTTTTGTGCATTCAAAAGTCTCTCTGCAACTTAAAATCAAATTTCCCCCATTCAGCTACGTTGCCTCAAGGATGCTGCCATCTAATCCACTATTGCTGCTTCCGCCATTTTTCTTCATCTCCCTCATTCAATTACATGCCTTACGGATGAGATCAAGATTTTTCTGGTGGTTCAAATCAGCTTTGATCTTCAGGTTGTTCTTCTCCTTTTGACACTGAAGGTGCAGCGCTGGCCAGTCTGCACAGAGTGGCAGACAGTCTGCTTGTTCGCACAGCCTCCAACATCGTTTGTGCAAGATCAGCAAGTTTTCTCGTTCTTCTGCCAGGGCTGAAAAAATAAAAAATATCATTATCTGTAGATTTTTTTTTTTCATGTTGGTCTCCATCTGTCATGGCTGAAACAAGAAAGAAAAATTAGCTTCATTATTTGTAGATTTGCTGTAGCTCTTCATCTATCATGGTTGAAACCAGAAAAAATTAGTAGTATTTGTAGATTATTTCGGTATTCATCCGCCAGCGCTAACTTTAGGATCGTTATCTAAAGATTTTATTGAATTTTTTCGTCCGTTAGAGCTGAAAACTGGACATATGCATGTGTTGCAGATGTAGTGTCTAATCTTTTTCTACTAGGACTGAAAAAAGTGAGGTTAGTACCATAACATGTAGGGTTTCTTGCTCTTCATCTCAAGCTCGAAAGGCTAATAATTAGCATCGATATTGTAGATTTGGCATTGCGCTTCTTATGACCAAGCTGCATCAAAAAAAGTATCATTATAAATATGTTCTGTTGTTCTCTTTTCTCAGAGTTCGAAAGTAAAGATAGTAGCATTAGTTGTTGTTGTTGTTGTTTGTCTCTACTGGCTTAACTGAAAATCGACAAATAACGGTCAGTATTTGAGTATTTGTATAATGTACTTTATTTTCTCTGCCGGGCTCTAAAGTAAAGGTGTACATATCATCAGTAACTGTAGTTTTTGGTCTTCGTATACCAGAGCTGAAAAAATCTAGCGTCATAATTTGCAGATTTAGTTCCTGCTGTCGTTTTTTTCAGCGTAGAAAATCCTGGTATCGATTCTTACGTATACAGTCACTAGTTCTGTTCATTTTACCAAGGCTGAAAGACAAAGTTTTAATATTATCGTCTATTGTTGCTCTACTGTGACAGTTTTAAAAACTACCACCATTACTTTTAGATTAAGGGGAATTACCCAATTGCCGAACTAACATTTAACTTTTCACCAATCAAATATAACTGTTCGGAAATCGATCGGCAATTGAGTAATCCCCATATAGCTTATTATCTGCTGTGAAACGTAAAGTGAAAAAAATAATATTTCAGTGTTTTTTCTCCAAAAATTGCGAAAACTTTTGTCACTTTTTATAGAGTTGGTTGCTGTTGTTGTTTTGTAGAGAGATAAATCGTACATTGGGTTGCACGATGAATGGCATTCAAGTTATACTGAAAGTTAAGGACGCACTATATGGAGGTCCACTGCGTTTGGGTCATGCCAGTCTGCAAAGCATGCACATAAACATGTCGGTGCTGGAATAGTATGTGGTATGCTTGAAATTTAGGTAATTATGATATGTGTGTCTATTAATTAGTTTTGGCACCAATTGACTATAATAATAATTTGGCACCAATTTTAGTTGAGCAGATTAATTTCAACCTAGTCTAACCTATTCTTAACTTGGCCTATTCTAACCTAACCTAACTCATGCATTTACTTTGAGGCAGATCACTACCAAAGTATCTATACTATGAGTTTAAAAATAATACTAATATGTAACGCATTAACCCCAGAAGGCCATCAGTTTTTTCCTCGTACTTTATAGTGAACATTTGACATAAACTGTCCTGCGAAGTTGTCAGTTCAGAGACAGTCAATCCGTTCAATAATCGTATTGACGAATGCTGGGATCAACACCCCTCACAGCTGCAAACTCCTTTGCAAGACTCACTCCTAACGGTCAAATTTTCAGGTGCCACAATCAGAGCTAGATACTTTGGCTAGATACTTTGTTTCTAGATACTGTATCTAGATACTTTTTGTATCTAAATGCTGTATCTAGATACTTTTCAAATGTTGTATCTAAATGTAGTATCTAGATACTTTTTTAGATACTTTTTAGATAACATTAAATTATGCCTATTATTATACATGAAATATTGTAAATACAACAATATTCAGGTTCATAAAATAATGATAAAGCCGATAACTAAGCGAACAAGAGATGGCAACCCTGAACATGTTCTGTCACGTTGGCTCACTATTCTATTAATTTTTTAGAAGCCTTCTTTTATTTTTTTATTAAAGATTTGCTTGGAATTGGGGTAACATCCACCAAAATATACGGCCTAAATTATACTTTGCATTTGAATGTTATTGCAAAAAAGTCAATATACCTGTTGACTACGAAACTTCAATGACATTGCCCATTTCTTTTAGAGACATGATATTTTATCACAAACAAATGTGATAAACAATTTAGCCTCTTTGCCTGAAGTAAATGTGCAACAGTCATTATTATTGTAATTACGAATCTACTATATAACAGTATTATAAAGGAACAGAATTAAATCCACCTGAATTACATGATTTTTAACCATATGAACTAGTAAAACTATTAAATTCAGTTGTAAAAATAAAAGGATCTCGAATTGTATCTATAGATACTTTTAAGTATCTAGTATCTGTATCTAGATACATTTGGAAAGTTGTATCTAGTATCTAGATACATTTTTGAGTATCTATGCCCAGCTCTGGCCACAATATTCCATGAACTCTCATATCCGATGTAACTAGACGTTTTCGACAATAGCTCATAACGAGCTGGTTTTTATCTCAAGCCAATATGTAAAGCGTAAATCAAAAATATCTGTATATTTTTTCGTTTTTTATATGTTGCGATGTATATCAAACCTTCCTCTGGATTAGCCGAAGTAATGAGGAAGATGGCAGACGGTTTACAGAAACCTCGATATAAAAGATAGCCGGAGTAACGCCTTATATACCGAGTGAAATTCGGTTTACACCGGGAAGGGTGAGAGTAACGCCTTATATACCGAGTGAAATTCGGTTTACACCGGGAAGGGTGATCGGTTTACTCAAGGGATAAGCACCTCGACACCATCTCCGGTGGATTTTTAAGCTGATGAGAAAACCCGAACGTTCGGTCGGTTTACCGAAGCATATTTCGTCTGGCACAAAGTGGTCGGCTTCCCTGAAACTTTGTTTGATGTAATTCGGTTTATCGAGGAGTTACTTCGTTAACCTTTCAAATTCGGCTGTTTGCTCTAAGGATTCTAATGATTGTTCACTTTACTCATGACACATCATTAACATTGCACTTTATCTAGGACTTACTGCGTTAATTCTTTTTCATTCAGACAATGCACGATATCCTTAGTTAAATATTCTTCACCCATGGCACATCACAAACTCGTCTGCAAATAGTGCAACAAAAATAAACAAAAGAAAATGTCCACATTCTTGCACAAACTCCGGCCTGGCTTGTGGACGATCAGCAAATCTCTTGGTTCTTTTGTTACCGCCAGCAGGAAAACAAAAGGAAAAAAAATGCCATCGTAACAGTTTCGGATTAAATTTAGCGTGCAGTTCGCCACACAAAATTCCCGCTCCATGAATGCAAGGAAAACTAAAATTCTTCGGTGACATTGCAACTTCAGACGGTGCATTTTTCAGGTGATAAACGTGAGCTTTCTTCGTGAATATGGCGATATGTGAACGGTGAACGTGCATTTGCTGGGGAATAGTGCTGACGCTGTGAGTTTTGCGTTGATGATCGCCACACTGATTTATTGTTATTTTAATTTTTTTTAATATGGCCTCCACCTAGAGTGTTTTCCAGACTATGAATACCAGTCAGAGGCCCCAACACGCCAAAGGACTGTGGCCATACAACCATTTCAATCGGAGAATTGGAATGGGTCTCACAAGGACGAGCCCGACCACGAGAACATAATCAGCAACCTAAATCTAGAGAAGTTACCCTCTACCCATGGTACCCATCACAGAGAGGGTGTTTCCCCGGTGAACTACGACACCAAGGCGCTGATCTTATTTAGTTGAATGATGTGATAAGAAATTCCGCTGAAGAAGGGAACTTTGTGTTGGTTACAGCGCGAACTAATTATAATACAATAATGGCATGTATTTGAGAAGAAAACTATACTCAAGTTTTGAGTTTTCTGTTAGTCTTTACTTAAATTATTCATATTATAACTTATTTTAACATGGATTTGCTGAGAAATGGTGCTGAAGTTAAGAGTCTGATTGATTAGCCTAGAAATTATAATTGATCTTAATAAAATTATTATCATGTATTAATCGGTAAATACCGTTCAAGAGCGAATTTTTATCTTGACATTCACAGGTATTTATGACATATTTTACGGTGAATTTGTTTTTCTTCGTACCAGATGGCCTAATACACAGTTTTTTCTACCGGTTCCTCTTTGCTTCCCTCAGATTTTAGCTCCTTCTGACAGTCTTTGTTCGGTTCCTCAGTTTCATTTCGACATGAGGTCCCCCAAGTGCGGTGATCCTGTGAACATGGGCTTCTCTCGTCACCATGTGTTAGGCCTATGTGCCTTTTTTTCCTTAATCGAACTACTGTGTACATAAAAGGTTCGTCAAAGTGAACTTATGCTCTTGTTTGACTTGTTCTAAACTTCAGATAAGAGTTCCATTAGGCTTCGCTCATCTTTCAGTTTAATTAGATTAGGTTGCACAGCTTTACACAATTTAAATAAAAATATTAAGGCAAAGACACTGTTCTAAAAGCCATTTTACTTAAAATTCGAAAGGGCCGAAAAGCCGAAACATTCGAAGTTTAAGTGAAATGGCTTTTAGAACAGCGGTCTTTGCCTTAATATTTTTAGCTTTCAAGTTTTAATAAGCAATCCGACTGCGTTGAAACAGACAACTAAAAACGGCAATTTACGGAGCGAGGCTGCATTTTCAGAAGTCTCGAGGGTAAAGGATAACAGGCGTGTTTGACTGGGCTGTGAAAGTCGATTTAAACCAAGCCCACTTTAGCAAACTTGTCCAGACCTGCACGCAGAAATTTTTGTTTCGTCACTTTGAACGGTTTTACAGGTGTTAGAAACAGCGAGATTATGTTGAACCCACTGAAATCTTTGTTTTACCAAGTACGAGAGAGTTTTTAGAAGCCTCACAGGTGATCAATTTTCCGTCAACGCCTGCAACTTGAATAAATGGGTCGAAGCCAGGGCACCTGTCTGCAGTTTCGGACAAGTTAAGTCAAGTGGGTTGGCTTAAAGCGACTGTCACGTCCCAATCGCACAGGCCTTGAGGGTTGACCTATGCTTAAATAACTTAATCAGTTCTACCTAACTTATTCCAGCCTAGCCCAGCATATACTCCGTGTTGCGTTACATGCATAGTATATCGGGACCGAAAATATCGTGCAGAAGAGCTAACTGTCAGGGCGTGACGTAATCTTGCCTTTCGACGGTAATAACGCTGCTAGGTAACGTAATATCATACGGGATAAACTTTACACTGAAGGGTGAACGCACCGAACTGTCCCTTTACTCTCACTCCTGAATCGTCGCGCTGCGTCTGCATGGAGTGGTAAAACAATCTAAAAATAATAACAACTAGAACGTCTCGTGGTGTAAGACCATCACTCGCGGTTGGGGCAAGTCCAACAGAAGTCATTTTCCATGGCCAGCAAATCCTAGTTTTTCATATAGATGCTGTGTCCAACAAGGTTACATCGCTACACCCCTACTATATTACCTTCTTAAGGTTAACATAGGAAAAAATAAAACTCCCGTGCTCCAGACGATCTGCCGCGGTGGAGGCCAATTCGCCCGGCTGGGGAAATTTCAACGCCGTCATTTTTGATGGCCAGCTAGGCCTAGTTTTTGACATGGGTCACTTCTAGGTCAACCCACCAAGCTCCATAAAAAAGATTATGAATATTGCTCAACTCCTTCTACCTTTCTCTGGGTGGACAGACAAATATGCAAATATATATATTTAAATCTTCAACGAAAACATTATCACCTCTCTCACTTCGTTCGCGGGTGATAATCACTGTCTTTTTCGGTGGTTATCCCTTTTCCGCTCTAGTGGTCGAATTAACGAGTACTCGGGTGTGTTGTTTCGCTACAGTGCTCGTCCAATAAGACAAAAACTCTCCTATCGATGAAGCCTAGAGATGGAATCAACCTTTTCAGTGCATGGCAACATCAGATGTGTGGGTAACTTCAAAAACTGTGTGTTAAAGATATCCACGAAAGGGTTAACTTCTATTGTAGCAACTTGTGACAGATATAAATAGTGCTCTTTCTACGAAGTGCTCAGCTTATTTGAGACACTAGCCGGTTAATGTATGTAAAAACGTACCTTCTTTAGCAAAAAATTCTTCTTGCCCAATCTTCTCGGTGATGCTTAGTATTTTAGCAACATAATCCCCCACGGTGGCGTCACACTGCTTCCTGCTGTTATCCGATAGCAGCCCTTGCTTTTGTTCCATACTGCTGGCATCTTCCAGCTCATTTTGTTCATTTCCTGATCCTTGACCGTTTTTGTACACCGCTTCGATGTTATTTTCCGTTGGTTCGAGATCGGAGGAAGTTGTTTGGGTGTGTGACGATGCTTTTTGCGCAGCCTCCCGCAAGTCTTTGCGTTTCTGAACTTTTTGTAGTACAAGTTTCTCAATAGCATTTTTCTGACTCAAAAACTGGCTCCGAGTTGGCGCTTTCATCAGTTTTTCCAAGCCCTCTGAATAAGAAGCGGAGGAAGAAGAATTCTGCTCCAAGTTCATATCTGAAGCTTCTTGTGGATCGAAGCTACCGCGGTTGTCTTGGAATTTTACAGGGGGGCTGTATTTCACGTCTGTATCAGCGCCGTAACCAACTTTTTCAGGCATAATGACCTCGTTTATCATCCTCAAATCGCTTTCGCCTCTTCCTTGAGAGAGTTCACTCGAATCTGTAAGTGTTTGCAAGCTTGAGGAGTTGCGCGGAGAGTGCTGCATTGTACTTGATTCGCTTTCTGTAACGCAAGCCAGGTTTCTTTCCGTGTTGTTCTTGCCATTGGCCGTACATTCTTCAAAATGACCTATACAACCCTCCTGATTGTTCAAGTATTCATTAGGCAATGAAATTTTCACCGGCGCATCATTCTCACTTAGTAAATCATAGTTGAGGTCGTCTGCGTTACTTGAAAGTTTGTGAGTTTTTTCTGCAGTTTTTGGGTTGCTGTCTACATGGGTGAAGTTCGGCGTCTGTCGAGCAAAGACCGGTTCATTATTTGGCGTAACGGAAATTTGTTCAGAAGCACAAATGGATTCCTTCGCGATTGATTTAGTGTCTGAGGGCAGAGAGTCCACATCAGCCTGTGAAGTCTCTTCGCTGATGTCTTCCAGCACACAGTCCGGGGTTACTGGAGTCAGAGGCCTCATGGGTTTGGTCGACTGAAGAAAATATTTCTCACTGCTTGTTGAAGAATTTCGCTGTTTTCTTTTATCGGATCCCGACTTTTCAATGCAAGTTTGATTTGAGCTTGAGCCTTCTGTTTCGCAATCAGTCGAAGTTAACGTTTCTTCATCCTTTCTCGAAGAAGGAAGGTCAGTGGCATCTTCAGTTCGCTTCAGAAGAAACGGGAAGTCCGATCCCGAAAGTTTGGAAAGCAACTCATTGTTACGCTCTAAGAGATGCTTCCAGTCTTCATTTCTGAAGTGAAAGTTAGCTTTTTCTGATGTAATTACGTCTTGAGTTGTTGCTCTAACTTCGGTAGTTCTTGTGTCTCTTTGTACGCAGGGACTTAAGTTTTGCTCGCAACCGTACAATTCAGCAGCCATTTTGGTCGAGTGACCTTTGCCAGTTCCCGATTTTGGAACAGAAGAATCTGCGATACTTGGAATGTCATAGTCTTCTTCCTGTCTTTGGCGCAATGCAATTAGCCTAATCTTGGTGCCCAGACTAACTTGCGAGGCCTCTGATCCATCGTTGGATGCTGCCTCCGTATCTTTGGCTGCTGCGTTTACAGTTCTTCTAGCGTTCTCAGCACCGCTCATGTCAGAACAGGCAGTAAATGTTCTAGCAAAAGTTTGGATCTTCGAAGCGTCTGCTCTGTTGGTACTGACAAACTTACTTTGGCTCAGTCCTTTGTATTGTTCTTTGCTACAAGCAGTTCTCTGTGTTCTTCCCTTAGTATTTACCCATTGTCTATCAGAATCGGAAGATATTAAATAAGTATTTTCCAGTAATTTCCTATCCGATGATAACGTTTCGCAAGATGTATCATTTTCGCCATCGGAAGACGTCTCGTGTGATTTTATGTCCCTGCCTTCCCTTCTGTGCTTGGCGATATTTTCCGGCTGCCCTGCTAGGTGAGAATGGACCGTAAATGTACTCCCCAACAGTTGGCCGTCCGAAGCTGTTGCTGAGGACAATCCCATCACTTTTACGTAGCCAGAGATCTGATCGTAAGGCTGTAAACAGTTTTTGGGTCTGTGCGCTCGGCCATCTGCATCTAACTCCGAGTAAATTACTGTAGTCGGATTTAGGCCGTTATGCGGAACTGAAGTTTTCCTCAGTGTTTGGAAATTCACGTAACTGCTTGAACTTCCGTAGCTGCTGCTCCCTGAATCAAATTGATCTCGAACCTCGCATTCTTGCACATTGCTCTCTTCGTTCAGCCTTTGGCAATTTCTTTGAGCTATAAATTCATCTTCGATGCACTCACCGTCATGCAGATCCTGTTCGCCTGATTTTACACGCCTGTTTATCGTTTGTGTATCAAGGTTGAATTCATCAGACTGAACGTAACTGCATGGTCCCCTGGAGTATCCGTCTCCCTTGTCTGTAGTTAATCTTGAAGAACTGCATTTGCGATTGTGGAGCTCCTCCTCCGTCTCTCTGCAACCTTGGCTTGCCGTGGGCTTTGGAGCTCCGTAGAAAAAGTCTTGTGGCCCTTGACCGTTTCCATGGCAAGAGCCTGGAAGCTCTTCCCTGTGATGGCCGTTGACTGATTGCAAAGCTCGTAAAGGCCTCGATGTAATCTGCTCGAAGAGAGTCGAAGGTTAACTGTGCAATTTCAGGCAACATCAGCGTCATTTTCTGGCCTCATCGGTGTCGAAAAGAGAACTTTGAGGATATGGGCAATCGGATTAAAATGGACTGCGCTTTAGCCGATTCCAGCTATAAATTCTGGAATTTGCTCCACTGCAGTTGAGGAGCCGAGATGTGCACCTCTGCTCGAACTACTTTTTAACCTTTTCTGAACAAGATCGTGATGCGCAGGTACAAAGAACAAATCTAAAGATCTAATGCTCTAATAAAATAGTTGAGGTCGATTACAAAATAGTTAATTAAACTATACTAAGAAGTATAACCTGCACTCGTAAAACTCAAGTTTCTACAGGGGCAGAAATTTCTATCCTTTAAATCTCCTGAAATACAATAGAACAAATAGAAAGCAGACGAGCGAAAGATCTTACATACAAAAATATGTAAACAAAACCTAAAAGCTTTGCTTGCAATCCCACTGCGCTTGAGACAGCAAAAAACTGCAGGATTGAGTTCCTGGTGCCGTTTCAGAGCGTCATTTCCCGATTGCTCCTCGAAACTCTATCCAAAGGGACGAATTGAG
This sequence comes from Parhyale hawaiensis, assembly GCA_001587735.2. NCBI lineage: Eukaryota > Metazoa > Arthropoda > Malacostraca > Amphipoda > Hyalidae > Parhyale > Parhyale hawaiensis. The sequence continues at coordinate 17,441,600 of LQNS02278160.1, forward strand.
CACTCGGGATTGAAATTCCGGATAGAATGCAGCTAATTAGACTAGATTATCTCATTCAAAGCGCCTGAATCAAAGGTGTCTTTGATCTTTTAACTTCTAAATTCAAAATTAATTTTAGCAGGATTAACCAATCTGAATCACGACCAATTGGTCCTGTTAGGCAGTAATGGGATCTAAGCCCCCCCCCCCTGACGGTGTCACTCGTGATATTGCATGATTCATTTTCTTAACCTTTTGAACTTCCAAGGATAGAATTCTTGTTATCGCACGTCTGGCAGCGTAGACAGCTGCCAGAATTACTTTATGAAGTCAATAACTTATACTTTCTCTGTGTTTTCGAACTTTATAATATTGTCGTTCCTAGGAGAAATATGCCAAACGAACGCATCCACTATATATTGAAACCCAGTTTG
>LQNS02278160.1:17508456-17525460 GCA_001587735.2 Parhyale hawaiensis
CCTGCCACGCCATTGGCTGCCTTGAGACTGTACTTGCTGAAAGGTTCAGGAAAAAAAATTCGCTGCCCGGGCGGCACGTGCCTAGTCTATACTCTATAGTGTATGTACTTTAGTCTAATATTTTCCTTCCTTTCCTTGTTATTACATTCCTTGTAATGTTTAAGGAACTTTAAGTGCTATATGCAAAATGATAAACTGATGTCTATGACTAGGCATGAAGGCCTCAAAATGTTGTGCACTCTGATGCATTGAAAACGACTTCCAACCGAGATCAACAATGGTAATTATTGGCTTATCTAATTTGCTATAGTTTTTCGAAGAATGTATGAACTATACTGTCATGTATTATCTAGTTTAATCATATTTACCCGTAGGGCAGTGTCACCCATCTTACAGTAGCTACGTACCTATTTTATGGGAAGCAGCGACCGCAGGGCTTTCCTGTAGGTTACCTAGCCTTCGCTAGGCCTTCAGAACGTCTGTCATTCGTGCCCACTCTGCTTCCTTCCATTTCATATTCCTACGGATTATATATAGGCTTTGTTCTTTTCTTGTTTTTCTTTCCTAAGGGCGCTGGCACACACGGAGCTGTTGAGCTGGCAGGCAGGCGAGCAGGCTGGCAGGCAGGCAGTATGCCCTACACACCAGGAGTAGTACAGCAGGTGCGAAGGTGCAGCTTTGCAGTGTTGCCAATTTAGCATTTTTATGCTAGTCTTAGAATTTTGGGAGGCTTAGCATCCAAAAATTGGTTTAGCATTTAGCAGGAAAAATGTAGGATATTTAAATTTTTAGCATTTGTGACATTTTTCGGTCTTTTCTACACTTATGCCGAATTTAATGCTATTGACAAAACGTGAGGCACAATTGCGATTAAATTATCATTCGCTGATTATTGCAGCATTGAAGGGATATTTTAACTCGACCGAAAGTATCAACGAGTATTAAATTCGTTCATTGTGCGACAGATCGAGTTATCGCCTCCGCGTCATTTATTTGTGCAGGAGCTATTCAGTGCAATGCTATGTCTATTATATTATGATGCTTATTCTTAGTGCCGGTTGAACTTATAAAGTAATTCAGCATATCTTCCGTCTCGCAATGAGTAAAGATAAAGCGAAGTACGCTCAAAAGTTCAACAAAAAGTACAAATTCGATAATCCATGTGTGAGTACTTCTTTTATGATTATATAGGTACTTGTTAAAAAAGATGAGACATCTGCGGTGGAAGTCAAGCCAGTCATGTATATTTGCTGCCATGCAACATTGCATTTCTGTGATCATCTGGACCACTTGTGCAAACAATATCCAGTTCCGATAGTAAAGCAGTGATACATTGCACTATGTGTGCAAACGTAGTGAAGAATGTTATAGTTCCTTATTTCCATGAAAATTTAAATACTGATCTAGGTAATAACAGATTTAGCTTGTTACTGAATGAATCTAATGATATCACTACTTACAAATAATTATTATTATTATTTTTAGTTCTGGAGGAAGCCTATTTAAGGATGTGGCAGCATTTACGTTAAAAGTAATTTTACCAAGTTCGATTATCGAAGTCGAACGTTATTCAGCAAAGTGAACGCCGAGAAAAATAAGGTTAGAAACAAAATGTAACTGCCTATGCCATCAGCTACTCTGATTGTAAAAAATATGGCCTAGAGAGGCATAGCAAATTTTACGAAAACTTGCAATCAGCAAAATTGGATTGATGGATTTCTACGACAAGGCGATAGCCCCAAAGGAGAATGCACAGCTTGATCTATCGAACATGGTGAAATTGCGTTGAAACTGTAATTCAGCAAGAAATCGGTGGATCATAATCTTTTCCCTCTTTCTTTGTAACTAGATACTGATTTTTCCTCAACGATTTTGCAGGAAAGTCCGAATTTTTGGCAGCACTGAGAAGCAGTGCGCACCTGACGCAGAACCTGTGCGATCAACGTCCTGCTGGACTCTGATCGCAGTCCAGCGATGCAACTCAGAGTTTTTCAAATTACCCAAATAGGAGTTCTAGATTTCCCCAGATCTTAAGAAAGTACCGCAGATACCGTAGATATAAAAGAATACAAATAAAAACTTTGTTTATCTCAATGTATGAGGTAACAGTTAATTATTTACGTAATTCTTACGTATTAGGCTTGAAAAAATTCCCCAAATTGGTCTGAAAATTCCTGGAACCCTCTCAAATTCCCAAGATCTGGAAAAAAATTCCCAAAGAGTGGCAGCCCTGTATCGCACGTCTGGCAAGGCACACAGTAGCAGTTAGAGCAGAAATCGGTCGCACCGCCCGCCGCCAGCGCTGCCTGCTAAACTGCCGCTGTTCGGTGTACGCGCTCCATTGCATTCCGTGCTTCTCAAATACTGCCAGCCTGCCTGCCAGCTTTTCGCTGAACCGCGTTTGGTGTGCCAGCGCCCTAACTTGTCGTTCCAATGCATCTTTGTCCTATGCAGGAACACCGTCTTGCATGGGCCCACGTTTGTGTCGTATTATCTGAGAACACCTCCATTATGGCTATGGACGCTTAAACTTGTATAGTAGTAATATACATAAACTGATCTGAAAATCTTTATCTTAGTTTACTCTGCTGAGTGACGTGATGCGATAGACAATAATCTAGTTTGGAGAACATTTATGTTGTACAGTATTGCGTTTTCTCATAATACCCATTCAATTTACTTGAGACAGAATATGCTCGTCGTGTATGGCACGAGTAGAGGTAATAAGCTCCTCCAGTTGCCATGGCGACGCGTCTCGACTCTTCAGCACAAGGCAGCCGAGCGCCGCCACTTCCTTCCGGTGGCCGCCGGCGTCTTCCTCTCTTCGGGTAATTTTTCTTGCGCTTCTCTGAAATTAAAAACGGCGATCCTTATTTTCTTTGTCCCTTATTTGTCTGCCCCGTGATTTATTCGCCCACACCTGACACTAACTCTATGATTACTAGGCTGTGTTGTCTTCTTACAAAGCTTTCTTTCCCCATAGGATATGCAGGAGGACAAAGAACTTTCGTAGCAAAGTGACGCGTTCAGCCCGATAAAATAGGGATAATTTGGTCGTATTTAAAGTAGGCCTACCCATTCATAGACTTGAACAAATGGTGCTATTCCGACGAACAGTGAAGTGTCCTTCTGGTATGAAAGGATAAATAACTGACAGTTCCTTTTCTTGCGTACACTCAAGATAATTTTTCCAATGTGTATCTGTGATACGGGACTTGGGAAATGTTTTTATTGACTACAATGCGAGTGCAAAGTAGTGTCGAGTGCAGCCGCAACGCTGCGGGGGATCAAATAAAATGCTTATTACTCGTAGAAGTAACTTTTTTTTTTTAGTTATTACTGTGTATTATACTTTTGTCTTGACAGGGCTAGGCGCCTCTGACGTGTCCCTCTGAATCATCAGCCAGTTGTAGATGATCATCCAGGGCGTTCGAAGTGACAAATTACGGGACGTTTGAGCCGTGTTAACTTAATCCGGATCAGAATTATGGCAAATTTTCGTCAATGCAAGAGCAGATGATGCTCGTAACGCCGGGAACACACTATACAGTAGCACACACAATGTTCGATGTACAGCTCGTACCTCGTCCCAATGCATAGTAAAAGTCGGTAGCGTAGATACGGTGCGATGAATGACGAGCAAGCTGACCGTCCGATCGTCAGGTTAAGTGTACGATGACATAGTGTTTCACCGACGTTAACTGTTCTTGGATACTGAACAGCTGGGTGTCAGCGATAGCTGCTGCTGACTTTAAATTCTGGTTCAGTTTAAAATTACAAACACTGTTACAGTTGTGAAAGTGAGTCCAATTCGCACGGGGATGATCTGAAACAGAGTTATGATTTAGCGGAGCTGATGGAAAACGTCTCGAGTGTTTGTCAAATGGAGAGTGTCACAAACATAAAGACAACCATCCCTTATTTTGATGTTGGATTTTATGTATACTTATGTCTCATTATTTATCACTTTACAATTTAATCATGGGTGTGCTAATCTATTATTGATCAGGCTAGGTGTGTTATCTATAGTAATCCATATCCTCATTATCATTATAACTACGGCAGCTGAGACTGATATTAGAAAGTAATCACCAAAGAAACAATGAAATAAGTAAATGGGTAACATTAAAATGTTCTCCAGTACTCGAATTAAGCATCAGTCACAAGTAATGGGCGAATGCCGAGTTTTCGCAAGTGTAGCGGGAAATATTTAGAGCCGCTACGGAAGTAACAAAGCGTATCGTTTGCCGTTCAGCTCTGACGGGAAGTCTCTCGTGGCCACAGTTTTCTCTCTTCTACTATCCCCTGCCGTGTTCACTATGCTTTATTTTTTCCCAATTTGTTGTTCCCTTGCTCCGTGCTCCACGTGTGTGAGGTCTTTGATCGCTTTTTTTTTTTTTTTTTTTTGACATGCTACGTGCACCTTCTGTTACTACTCTGAAACTGACGCTGTCGTGACTATGGAACCCGAGCCTAGTCTGGGCAGGAAACCGCAGGCTGGGTAAGCTGTCAAGTCGCTGAGTTTCCCCTTGTAAAAAAAAATAGATATCAAATGCCTGCCAGCGAGAGGGGAGAGAGAAACACAAAAAAATAAATCACAGCCCTTTTTAACAATGGTGTCCAAGGGGAGCGTTCTATACTTTTTGAGGATATTGTATGTCCTTTCTTTTCTATGATATCGCCTCTGCTGTGAAAACGGAGGCTATAACTACTCAGTAGAATAATTGTCACAACAACACCAAGCCATGTTGAACTAAGCTCAATACCCTTGAGTTTTCCGGTACCTCAAGCAAGAGCATAAACAACTTGAACGCCTCGTGGCGTATGACCATCTCCTGCGGTGGGAGCAAATTTCAGTGTCATTTTTTGTGCCCAGCTGTCCCTTGTTTCTCCCCTTGTTATATCGCCGTTGTTTAAGCGGACGCTTAAACTATTCACTATAATAATAACATAAGAAACATAGAGCGCTTGGTGGCGCAAGACAATCGGCCGCGGTGGAGACAAATTCAATGCCGTCATTTTTTATGGCTCGCTACGCCTAGTTTTTTTGGCTTGGGTCACATCTAGGGCAACCCATGAAACACCGTGCTAAAATTATGAAAATTACTCAACTCCTTCTACCTGTTTTTGGGTGGACAAATATATATATACAAATATATGGATTTACAAATATATGTAGCTACAAATATATATACTTAGATCTTCAACGATATCATCACCTCTCTCACTTCGTTCGCGGGTGATATTCATCGCCACTTTGAATCGTGTTGCAGGCGTTAAAACAAATGCTATCGTGCTAGAGTCGGTTAAAAACTTCTTTAACTGAGCAGGATCGAGTTATCAGCCGTTTTCATGGTAATCGGCTTGAGGTTACCGTGTGAAACTCCATCTAAAAAATCAAAACCAACGCTTCTGTTTGAAATTCTGAATAAGTCGAGCCTACTGGTTTTAGTTTAGCTCGATTGTACATTACCAATGATGTTATACACTAGCCGTGCAGTATTTTCCTTTCGTCTACCGCTCTCAAAATACAGCGTTGTATGTCGGGAACCTTGAAGTAATAAGGGTCTAAATTATTTTCATATTTCCTCATTTTTATAAGTTCTTTAAATACTTCCCTTTTTCAGTACTGCCTTGCATGTTCGTACATTCATGAATTGATAAAAAGATGCGATTAGGGCTTTAGCATTTTGTATTACTGTACTGAAGCCGTCCATGCTTCCGTATGATCCTCAACTGCGATCAGCTTTCATCGTAAACGCTGCTCTAGTTTCTATTGAACTTTGATCGCTGCCACTGGAATACGAGCCTGTCGCTGCGAGTCGCAAAATCTTTCTGCCTTCTTTTCGCTTATACTTTGTTCGGCAGCACGGCAGTGTGCTGAAAGTCAGTTACATTTAGCAATGATGAAGCTTGTCGTTCATTGAAGGTTTACTGCAAACTCTTTAGCTGTCTTACTAATGGTCTGAACTTATCTTTATATCAACTACAGCTGAGAGAATGAGGACTGAACACTAGCGTATCCTCGGTTTCCGTTCAAATAATAAAATTTTTCCTGGCAGTGATTCAAATAATCTGTTATCGACAATAATTCATTATGACTGATTACTAGACGAGGCTCTCTGCAATAGCTGTGATACCAATGATAGAAGTAAAGATAAAGTCAACTTAACCACAGACCTGAACTGGATAGATCCGCATGCACTAAGCTCAAACAGTAGAAAAATGCCCGCTAGGCACAGAGCGTGCACAAATGTGGTCAACTGCAGCTTATCAGAACTATGGTGTCGAAGGCGAAAGGCTCATACGGGGTAACTGCGACCTCCCAACCGTCCCCATTGCTTGTTAACTCTTGGCCTTCGCAATGGACTTTGAATGCCATAAACACTGACGGTGCAATCCAGAACTTGGCAAGACTTTGTCGCCCTGATAAGGAAGCGAATCTCAGGCCCCGAGACAACGAGCGCAGTGTTTTATCCACTCTGCCACCGCGAATACTAGAAATTATAATGGTAATAATTCAATTAGTTACAGTAATAGTATGTTTTTTCTTCTAATTGTCTTGGGAAGCTCAAACTCTTATTATAACTAGAAAATTGCTGGCAACTTTATTTATAAAACGCTATGCAGTATATACTTAATTTCCTACAGGAAGCATACAATGGTCCATAAACATAAGATTAGGCTACTTAATTAATCTAGTGTGGCAGAGCCTCTTAGTCTATGGGTCTGGAAAAATAATTACGCCCCTGTGAATCTAGATACCACTGTTTCTGGTTACCAAACTTACATTTTTTGGCGTCCAATAGCATTGCCTCTATTGCCGAACCCTTTTATTTATTTTGTTGCTCATATTTTATTGACTTTTCCTATCCAATGCCGCCTCAAGTAGTTTCCAACAGCAGCAGCTGTAGTTCATAGCTCGGTTCTTATGGCGTTTCCTACCTATTTGTATGCCTCTGTTTGTGACGGCTCTCCACGCCACAACAGTCTTCCTAGCTAAGTTTACTTATAAATTACACAAAGATAGGGTGCGAAGAAGCTGGAGTTCCCCAGCATATAGCCCCACTAAAGACATCCTCCTTCCCTTGGGGCCGTCGCTCCCAACCGGAATTTGCCTTCACTTCTGACTAATATTTTCTTCTTCTTAGGTGTTTTCACTCGACCGATTCAACAGTTGATGGCGCTCTTCAAAGATTCCAGCTCATATGATCTTATAAAAAATTACCATATGGCCGGACCCCCGCAAAGAGAACGACCAAAAACTGCCGTGATGGTCAGAAGTGGCCATACTTTTGGTCAGCGGCCAGCGTCCGCTGCTATGGAACGGTCGGCCAATGGTAGTGACGGAGGACAGATTTCCCCCCAAACTTGGAGCCAAGACTACCGATCCAAAATTGGTTCAGCCAAAAGCGTCGTCTCTTCGTCTAGGAGCGTCGAACTGGAAAATAAGTAAGTTTGTCTTTACCATACGGAGCAATGTGCAGCATTTGTGCTCTATTTAAGTTAGTGTACATAGCTACTGCAGGGATGGAAATGCTGGCAGCTTGGTACATAATGTAAGATGTTATTATTTTCACCTCCGTCAAGGAGGCTATGTGTTTGTCGGGATTTATCTTCCTGTTAGCAACATAAAACAAAAAGGTGACGGACGGATCTTTACGAAATTTACAGGAATTGTTAGGAATGTCATCAGGAACAGGTAATTAAATTGTGGTGACAATTCGTCAGCCCGTTTGTCTGTCAACCAAAATGTCATTTAGCATTACGTTACTTGGCGGAGGTCTGCACTTCTGGAGAGCTGCTCTATATCTGGATTTTGTCGATGCATTACCGTGTTCAGTTACGCTATTTTTTTTTTTTTTTTTTTTAACTCCTGCTCTCTATGGTATCGGTGAGGAACGGCGCCACAGAATAATTGACATTCTTCCAGATACTCACCGCTCGCCGTGTCAAGTGCTGTCCTTCGAGCAACTCAACGTCGCACCTAACTAATTCTCGAGATAGACTGGTGCAGACAGTCAGATACAGGCATTAGACACTACGCTGTTCCCTCTAACATTTTGTTTACCCTACAACAGTCTATAATCAAGAATTAGACTTCACATTACTGTCTTGATGACGCCCCCCTTCTCTTCTGCCCGTAGCCAACTGGCAGTTTTGGGAATTTTCGTCGGCTGCGAAAAGATGAGACAAATTAACTCAAAGTTCTGAACTTGCTGCCGTTCACGCAGCAACAGATGCCCTAACAACATTTGGGGCCGCCCAGAAACCATTGCTGTTTTAGCTTCTGCGGCGACCCTAATAGTTTGTAGGGTCATGTCTCCTTCTGATTTTTGGTGTTCCAAAGCAATTTCATATATTAATGATATGAAACAGTACGGATTGTCTGCTCGACTTTCTATTTAAGTACAAGTTCAACGAGCTCGATATCATCTTTGGCACACCTCCACTAACTGGAAATGCAGAGACGAATCCTCTAATTAGTGTAAGCGTTATCGTTAGTTAAATATTTACTTACACTAACATTCAAAACAGCTTTAATCAAATTGAAATTGCTTTTGAGTGATAAAAGTGAATCGACCTTCCAACTAACTTGCCCTCGGTAAAAAGCCTTTAACTTTGCTGTTTAGACCTATTGATCTGCTTGACGCAAAGCAAACTCGCTAGTTATATTTTCTTTGTTTTTCCATCCTGGGTGTCTGATGTGCACGCTTTACTGTTTGCAAAATTGACGCTATCAATTACTGTGGTGATTACGGGCCTTTGTAAGCTTAATTACTTTTTGCTGCCTGCGGAAGTGAAGCGATAGCTGTGCTGCATTGGTGACGGTGTGGGACGCTGCTTGTGCGTCGCTGCCTCAGAAGCGACGTGTGTTCGGACTTCAGAGATTCAAAGACGTTTATTGATAGGGCTGTGATATACTGCGAGCTGTGTGCTTCCCTGAAGACTGTAGTTGTAAACTTTAGCTAAGAGGATGCACTTAGGTCGATAATACGGATGAATTTCCCGCATTATTGATACGGCCGTAAATCCTTCCCCAACTCAAAATGTTTGTGATAAATTGTTTGTTTGCTTGAATATACTGTGGTAATGAGCACAGTTGTTATTGCTTGCCTGCTTTTGGATTATTTTATGTATGTAGAGACTGATGTACCCCGCCGCCGAAGATGATGGGAAACAATAATTTATAGCTTTTCACTCTTTAAGCTCGTGATCGGGATTTTGTTGCGAAGGAAGCACTGCTCCTCCCTATTGCAACTTCAAATTTACATATGAAAAGAAATGCGTGAGACCAAGTCCACTTCGGCGAAGGCAGTGCCAGCTCCCTCGCCGTAGGTTCTGCCAGAATTTGTTGCGAAATTAAATTCAGTGCATAGAACTGGCCAGCAAAGTCAGTCGTTTGCTGCCCGCCCTTCGGTTGCATCCGGGGTATTGCTAGACTAGTGAATCTCTTAGTGAACTAATCCGCGTTGGAGATTATACCTTCCAAATTGAGAGGACTTGAAAAAAAGTGATATCATGAAAGTGGTCAGCTGTAAAAATGTGGTTTGTAATGATGCACGGATGACAAAATAAGGAAAAATAAACAGATATATATATATATATATACACAACTAGTTTTTACAGTGCTTGATGTGATTATCCGTTAACGCAGAAGCTCTACCCTTTCGTAATTTTCTGAAGACGCTACACGTTTTGTCTTATAAACACTTCGATAAATTCCACCTGCTATTCAAGTGTCCATTTTTGTCAAACCTGAAGCTACTACCTATATTTGTAACAGCTCGTTGGATGCGGTTTAAATTTTTGAGACTTCGATTAAACTTACAATTTTTTCTGAACTGAATTTTCCTTTAGAAAATGCTGTACATATTAACCAACTCGAATGAAAAAACTAGTGGCCTGTGAGATCAATAAATGAATGCATGGAATAATTACTTGCATGAAACCCCGTTCCATTCACTTATTTTTCCGTTGGTCACTTTTCAGGAATATCTTACCACCAGCGACCCAACCTGCCATTAAATGGCGGAAGAAAATTTGTGCTTTACGAAAGCCCCCGGTTGTCTGTTTTTTTTTTTTTTACTCTTCAAAGGTCTTCTCAGTACTTCGGGATCTGCGACTTTTATCCTGCCAGTAGTAGCGCGCTGGCCACATAAGACCAATAGAACTCATCTGAGGTCGCATCAAACATAAAGCCGAGTCTAAAGTCGCTAAGAATTCGGCGCAGCGCTACTGAGTACTGTGACGCTAGTAATAATTCTATTGCTACTACGCTAAATAAGCAGCGGAAGGCATCTAAGATTCACAGGATGGAAACTGACTGCATGGAATTGTTGTGCTGTCCGATATTTTAGGCTTGAAATCAAATAGCCAGGGACTAATATCTTCCATAAGCATGAACAACTGGAGAACGTTCGGACACATACAGCCCACTCGGGTATGCAGTATGCACCATAGTCCGGGTTGATAAGAGAAGAACTAGCAGGAGAAGGACTACTAGCGCAGCAATACTAAGTCGCGTCGGGCCGAATTCTCGGTGATTTTTTTTCGGCTTTTCTGCCGGAAGGGCTCATGTGTACAGCAAACGTAGATGAGTCTATTTGTCTCAAGTGGCCAGCGCTGTACTACTGGTAGGATATGAGTGACGAGTCGGGAAGGATAGAGAAACTACCTAATTCTACTCGCAAACCTCGTCAGCAGGAACTACTGCCAGCTGCAACATCTGCAGAAATAGCAGTCGAAACAGCACTTGGGTGAACGAGGCCCATATATTTCAATACGAACTATTAGCTGGCTAACAATATTTCTAAGTTGGCATTAAGATAGCAAAAAGTTCGATAGGCGTACCAATAATCTGATACATCTAGCGGTACGAGTTTGAAAACTGTGGCCAGAAATTTAGTCTACGGTAGATGAAATCCCACTCTCGACAGATAAACGCTCCAAAATTTTTTGGTGCTGCCACCATTCACTCCGACTAAGCACCCTATACCGAGGAGGTCGCCAACACCCAGCTAGCCCTCGTTAAGGTTAGGTAAGGGCAGGTGTGGTTCTGCTAACGACCATATTGAGCCCGTGGACAATTTAGTCGCTGGCCAAATCAGACCTGGCCTACTTAACCTAGATGAGTAGGAGCTAATTGTTCAGGTGTACAGTCCTTTATAATGGCAATACGACTTATATATATATATTCTGACTGGACTGAGAAATGGCCCGCTAGAATATTTTTGAGCCTGTAGTGAAAATATGGAAACACAGATTCACGGAAGCTTAGCAAGCACACTTTTCCCAATATAGCTACGCCCCCATTTACGCTTCAACCATTTGCAATAGGACGGAGCCCATGTAAATGATGATTTACCGGTATTTTTGATGCCGCATACACTTGTGCTTACCAGCTATATATTAAACTGTTCAACGTTTCCACTGGTATTATCACATCATTCGCAGATATTGAGATATTTATTTTTTATGCAGTTTTTTCTCGCTTTGATTGATTTTTTGGCGCGCTAGAGGATTTGCGTTTGAAGTCTTTGTCCAAAGATTTTTACTCGAGGGTTTAAAGACGCGGCGGGAACGAAAAAAGATTCCTGAAAGCTGCGAGTTTTAATGTCTGCCGTATAAATTCAAGGAGTTATTGCTGAATGCAACTTGTCCTTTCTTCGGCCCAAATGAGCGTTGGAGTACTGGCATACCCGCTGTAAGAACAAACTAATTACAGACCAATCCTTAAATCGAGTCACGTCCCAATTAAAAATCAGGAGATTAAGAGTACAGAAAAGATTTTAATCGTAAGTTCATGGAACTTATGTAGATATGTGCGTGTACAAATAGAAAACTGAATCTAGGGACTATCGTATGCCATAGGGTTAGGTTAGTTGGTTCGTCCATCTTATGGTATGAGGAATAGCACACCCAGGTTACTTTAGCTTGTTAGCATGTAATAAAACCGGTGACCGTGTCACACTTCTAACGTTTGTTCTGAACGCAAGTTGTTTTTATGGCAAAGCAAGTTTACAGCTTTGTTCCTACAAAAATATAATGTACAGTAAAGACCCCGTAAAGTACTGGCGGACCTCATAACACGTACAAAAGCGGACCGACGTGTTATGAGGTAAATGTGTCATCCTTATGTAATAAAACGTTTGGTGTATTTATTTATTTCGTGTCCGCTCTTAAGGAAATAGGTAGGCGAAAAATAGGCCAGGTTGCAGATTTTGTATTTAAGTTGCGTTTTCATACATAGAGATCGAAGACCAGGCTGCAGAAGATGGCGAAAGTTAGATCCTTTTCCCTCTATGTGAATGCACTTCTTGCTTGAAACACTTCTTGAAATAGGAGCAATATATATGCAGCTTCTGGATTTCAATTCTGTATTTTTTTTCTCTCAGCTCACAACGTATAAATTCGACAGATGATCAACGGATTACTCACGACGGGCAGAAGACAATTATTTCACAGGCAGTTGATATATTTCTTCTAACTTGCTGTCTTTCTCTGAGAGAGCAGATTTCGTTTCGGAGGCCAAAATTGCAGCACTTCAAAGAAGCAGATATTTTAGTATGGAAGGCAGCATCATGGATACGGCGCACTCACATTGCATATAAGCTAATTAGATTTGCATTCAAGTTTATTGCAGTGTTCTACTTGAGGTTTTACTTTGGAAGACGCTCGTTTAATTAAGAAAGAGGATAGGGTACGTATAAAAAAAACGAGACTACTACAGTCTCATAAACGAAGACGTGCTCCCAATGGAAAGAGATGAAGCGCCTATGCGACACAGTGACAAGCAAGACTTGAAGCAGAAAGATTACAGAATGAACAAGAGCTGCTTATAAGCGTGAGCGGGAAAATGCGGAAACGACATGTCAGAGAAGAGAGCAAATGTATAGATTATTGCGTGAATTTTTTCAGGCACGGGTCCATTATAGTAATATATAAAGGCTTCTTGTAGAAAGTATTAGCACAGCTCACAACAACAGTGAACGTCACCGTCAGCTGTTCAGTTGGTGTTGCTACTTCCAAGAGGTGATAAGAGTGAGTGAGAATTAAAATGTAAAGCTTGCCGCCTGATCAGTATCAAATATAAACGGGTAGAATGGTAACTTATGCAATACCCGTTTCTTATGTAAATCAGTTTGTAAAATTAAAATTACTTTTTGCTTCTGAAAAATATTATCTATTCTTTTAAACAAAAAGTTTTTGAACATGAACTCAACATTCTCCTGATTTAACTCTAAAAATCTATATTGAACCTGCTAATACAGAATAACAAGAAAATTGCTTATAAATCGGTCTAGCAGCATACTACAGTATAACCTAAAATAGAGACCTTGTTATGAGGGAATTGTTCGAGTTTTGAGTTAGTCTGTTCGAGTTATGAAGAAACTAGTTCTGAAGATCGCCGGTATTGAACTCTTCACTTACAGAACCTGTAGATACTTTTGTGATCTTCTCTAATAATGCTTTTCAAGTCCAGAAAATGGTATATTTACTTAGGCTATGCTTGTAGAAAAGTATATCTAGCCAAGTCTCTCGTTGGGTATATGTATAAAGGTAAATATGAAAGTACTGGTTTATGTGTGTACTCTTTATTATGTTTATGAATTTATTAGAGACAATTCTGGATATTATTTTCATACTGTGATGAGCTAGTGCGACAAATCCACTTTTCTTGAACAAGTGAGAAGGCAAAACAATTAAATAATAAACACTAAGCTAGTATTCTCAAAAACTTTAAACGGGCTACTGAAGATGCCATCGGAGCTTTCAGAGGAAGAAACAAATTGCTGCCTTTCGTAATAAAAATAATTATATTGTTTTTTGTAGCTTTCGTTGGCATTCCTCGTGTGAGGGGCGCCTGAACGCCACCTCTGCACACTCGGTCAGACTCTCTGGTCTCGCCAGCAACACCTGAGCAAAAAAACTCGTGGTAATTGGTTGTGCCGTCATTGCAGGACGGGCGTCTCTGAGTAAATTCATGGAACTATAAAAGCTAACGGTTATTCAACGAATGGAGTAATGTTTGGCAGGGAAATGCTGCCATATTGACACCTTTGGGAGCCCCTCGTGCGCGAGTTCCACGATTCTATCGAGAAATTGTATGTCCCTTATTTTTACTGTTGAATCGCCTTTTTAGTTAATTTGGAAGGGGCCGAAACTTCCCAAAAAATTGCACATTTAGGAATTTAATGTCTACCTGCCTTAAGCAACTTTTCTTCGGCTGACGTGATATCCTGAGAGCCCACACATGAGGCATAAGTTCGATCGTAGGGTTAGGTTAGCGGGAGCTCCTACCCAATATAATGGAGTGTGTGCCATAGGAGAATCCATGGACGGATTCTCGCGACAACCAAAAAAAAAAAATGTTCCCTCGGCTAATCGCTGGAATTGCTCCGCAATGTTCGCAAACAGTAGAAAAGTGTATAACTTCCTCAATTCTAATTTACTCCAAGTAAATTAGCAGAGATACACAAAACTTTAGAGATGACACTAGATAAGTCGATTGACTTGGCTATTACATCGAAAATCCTTCGGTAAACTGTAGCAGCAGCCTCGCGTGCTGAGCTGCATGCACTGGAAATGGCGAGATCGAGTACCAAGCCAGGTGATCGATCTTTGTGGCGCTCTGTTCGCTCAGTCAGCAGTTACTTGGTACGCACAGCTACCGTGAGAGCACTTACCTTGCCCAGAAATGGGAGAGTTGGGGGAGGCGGGCTGCTAACCCTGCCGTCGATAGCGCCATAGTTCTTGACGACTCGAGGTTGATTGCAGCCGTACTTAATACTCTGGGGCCTATATCCGCAGCACGAATCTGTGCGTGTGGGTTTCCCAACGGGATGTGCGGCCAAGTTGAATTTACCTTTAACCTTCGACTCACAAACTTACAGTTGTATGCCAAGGACACTCGGTTTCGCAGGTGAAAAAAACACGTTCATTTTATTGTCGTGTGAGCCTGTCTTTAGGCAGTCTTACGACTCATTCACCCGTCAGTCTTACTCTACTGAGCGGGTCTTCTCAGCCACTGGCCCGAATGCCTTGTCATATCCTGCCGCGGCCACGTACATAGGCATTCGCGCAAGCATCTAGAAACGAGAATGAACGACGCACTCGTTGTTTTGAAATATCTTTCAACTCGGTAACACAGATACGGTGGCATGAGCGACATGCAAGCTGTTGATCCTGACATCACGTTGTTCATAAGGAAGTCCAGTGTGTCCCCGGCATTATAAGCACAACTGTGAGTCTTTCAAA
This sequence comes from Parhyale hawaiensis, assembly GCA_001587735.2. Lineage (NCBI taxonomy): Eukaryota > Metazoa > Arthropoda > Malacostraca > Amphipoda > Hyalidae > Parhyale > Parhyale hawaiensis. Next base: position 17,523,718 of record LQNS02278160.1, read on the forward strand.
GACTTGCTAGAACGTCAGCCATCATTTCAGTTAGAAAATGTCGCTAGTAAACTTTCGAATATCTCTTTAAATTTGAAGTGATTTAGAATTCAAAAAATAGTGTATTATGCTGCTCTTTAATCAACACAGCAGCGTATTCAAGCGCTTAGGTGGGAGAAAGCCCGTCTTATGAACACGTCATGCTCTGTTGTCGTCGATATCTTTTTCCTCGGCGCTACTTTGCTTCCTGTAACTTCCCTTGCTTATATACAAATAACTTTATTCGTACGAGATAGCTACCTCTTCTTACCATGCGCCCGGCAGGGAAAGTTACTGTGCTTTTTTACTTTTGAAGATGGGTTAAGAAACTTGCTGTCTATGCAGTTGTTTTTTGTTGATTGTGTGGAACTTCGATTCTGCATGAGGTGCAAGATTTAAGAAGCAGATAGGCACCAAACTCAACCAAGATTATTTATGCATTTATCGTTTCTTTAACTAGCTCTGACTAGCTCTGACAATGCAGCACATAGGATGGGCCATAGGGTTAGATTAGTTAGGTTCGCTCATCCTATGAGATAGGGAGCAGCGCCCCCCCCCCCCCGGGGGTATTGTATAGGTCACCTTAGCCATTAACTAGGCCTACGGGACGTCTGCCTTTCGTGCTTACTATCCTACCTTCCATCTTCATACTTCTAGTGACGCTTTGTTCTATTCTTCCTCTTCCTTCCCGACTTGCTGTTCAAATGCGCGTTGACACGTGCATGGGTTCCACGTTTCCTTGACATTCTTTATGCCGCTTCTTTCTTCCTCTCTTTGGATCACAGTGTACTCTGTGGGTAGGGAGGCTTAAACTAGGAGAATACTACTACTACTACTACTCCTGCTGCTGCTGCTGCTGCTGCTGCTGCTGCTGCTGCTACCACTACTACTACTACTCCTACGACAATGCAGCATTTGAGTTCTTCCCTCCTTAACATCAATAGCTTTAGTTATCACCCGCGAGCGGAGCGGTGAGCGGTGATAATGTTATCGTTGAAGATGTAAGTATATTTGTTTGTCTGCTCACCCAAAAAGAGGGAGAAGGAGTTGAGCAATGTTCATAATTTTTGCAGGTAGTCTGGTGGGTTGACCTAGATATGAAAAATGCCAAAACTCTAGAGTAAGCTGGCCATCAAAAATGTCAGCGTTGAAATCTTCCCCCCCCCACCGCGGGCGATGTTTTTCCGCCACGAGGCGTTCTAGTTTGCAATTGCTTTCGCCAGGCTCCTGTGCGACGGCGCCAAAGATCGAGCTCAGTCGCTGAAGAAATTCGCTGACAATCGCCTTGAATTGCGCTGCTCGCAGCTGCAGCACTGGCGCTCTGAAGTGGACTTGAGACTGGACCTGCTGACCTGCGATGCTGACAGCCTCAAGACGGTGGCAACCAGGCTGCAGAAGCAGCACGATTTGTTCCTCCATCCGCTGGAAGTGGGCCAGCGGTGTCTGGATGTCAGGTTAGTGGCGGCAGAGATCGAGGTGTAGCGTACGGATCCTGCGTGGAGTGTTAGGATAGTTGCGGCAGGGACCGAGCTGTGGTGTACCCTAGATAAAGTTAATAACGCCAATTTGTTCCTTCGTCCTATGTAAGCAAGATATCCTCCTCAGCTAAGAACTCCTCCTCCACGAGTCGCAAGCACTTAACGACCAAAGCTTCCCAGGCCATTTGATGCTGACTTCTTCTCACTTCCACTCCATCTCTATATTTAAGCTCCGTATATCAGCGGC
>LQNS02278160.1:17583081-17606964 GCA_001587735.2 Parhyale hawaiensis
CACAGCAGTGCAGAAGCCACAGGACACACAGCAGTGCAGAAGCCACAGGGCACACAGCAGTGCAGAAGCCACAGGACACACAGCAGTGCAGAAGCCACAGGACACACAGCAGTGCAGAAGCCACAGGACACACAGCAGTGCAGAAGCCACAGGACACACAGCAGCGCAGAAGCCACAGGGCACACAGCAGTGTAGAAGTCACAGGGCACACAGCTGTGCTGAAGTCACAGGGCACACAGCAGTGCAGAAGCCACAGGGCACACAGCAGTGCAGAAGCCACAGGACACACAGCAGTGCAGAAGCCACAGGACACACAGCAGTGTAGAAGTCGCAGGGCACATAGCAGTGCAGAAGTCACAGGGCACACAGCAGTGCAGAAGCCACAGTGCACACAGCAGTGCAGCAGTCACAGGGCACACAGCAGTGCAGAAGTCACAGGACACACAGCAGTGCAGAAGTCACAGGGCACACAGCAGTGCAGAAGTCACAGGACACACAGCAATGCTGAAGTCACAGGGCACACAGCAGTGCAGAAGTCGCAGGGCACACAGCAATGCAGAAGTCGCAGGGCACACAGCAATGCAGAAGTCACAGGACACACAGCAATGCTGAAGTCACAGGACACACAGCAGTGCAGAAGCCACAGGACACACAGCAGTGCAGAAGTCACAGGGCACACAGCAGTGCAGAAGTCACAGGGCACACAGCAGTGCAGAAGTCACAGGGCACACAGCAGTGCAGAAGTCACAGGGCACACAGCAATGCTGAAGTCACAGGGCACACAGCAGTGCAGAAGTCACAGGGCACACAGCAATGCAGAAGTCACAGGACACACAGCAATGCAGAAGTCACAGAACACACAGCAGTGCAGAAGTCACAGGACACACAGCAGTGCAGAAGTCACAGGACACACAGCAGTGCAGAAGTCACAGCACACACAGCAACAGTGCAGCGTACAGCAGTAACTTCAGACGCAGACCGCGACTCGATTGAGCGTTTGAGGACACTGAGACTTATCAATTGTAATTCTACCCATTGCCCGTCAATACTAATTTCCGCTCTATTTCAGGTCCTGAGTACAGGAGAAAATGTCCTGTCGACGACATCTCGTCTCGCCCGTGAATGCATCAGCCGCACTGACGCAGAACTGCAGCGCAGAATTGCCGATATCGCAAGAGCCAAGGAAGAACTGGAAGAACAGCACGCCAAGGTGCTTGTATTACACTTTTTTTTACAAAAATAACCTCTGAACATTTGCGTTCTACGTATTCCTTGTCGAAATGAATTAAATTTGTTTGTCCAAGTGGAATAGTAACGTGAATGGAGTATTATACGTCCTGTGTCACTTAAAACATGTTACCAAACTAAGAACAGTAATAAGGTTGTATGCTAAGCAAGAGAGCTCTTGTGGAGAAGTCCAAAGTTATAATAAAGAACTAGAGAAGCACCCTAACAGCGTAAACCTTCGCCAAGTTGCGTAATGCTTACGGAACTTTCAAATTGGTATTGAAACCAGGATTTTATTTCTATCGTCACCAAAAGTTAGTCATCTATTCTATGTGACGTTCTTTACATTTCCCGTAAATTGTATGAAAATCCGGCCATACCCATTAGTTGTGTTGTGATAACTAGAAATACAAGCAGAGACACAGGCAAAACGGACGAGCAGATCATCGCCGAAACTTGTTCATTTGTTTGTTTGCAACATTTCTAGCTGCTACTGCACATATCATGAAGATCCGCCCATAACTTTCAGAATTATTGCCAAAATAAAAGCGAAGAAACAAACTGCTGTACGGATCATTACCAATGGTTAATAACATGTTCCTCCAGATGTAGCCTAATAATCCTGTTAATTTCTTATGAAGATCCGCTCGTATTTCTTTGAGTTATGTTTGCACCAGAAAAACAAACAGATAGATCGCTAGAAAAACGCCATCGAAAACCTAACCTTCTCGGCGGTGGCACAAGGTTACGAGGTGCGTGACGGTCGTATACCTATACACATCATATTGCACAGCTTCTGTGTATATTGTACTTATTACCTCCACCAAGGAGGTTATGTTATTGTCTTGTCTGTCTCTTTGTCTGTCCGTCTGTCTCTTTGTCTGTCCGTTTGTCTCTTTGTCTGTCCGTTTGTCTGTCCGTTGGTCCCTTTGTCTGTCTGTCCCTTTGTCTGCCCGTCTGTCTCTTTGTCTGTCAGTCTCTTTATCTGTCACCAAGTTTACTGAAAAGCTATGAATGGATCTTTACGAAATTTACAAAGATTGTTAAGCATGTTAACAGCAACAGATGATTAAGTTTTGATGAAGATCCGTCCATCTGTGCCATAATTCAAAAAGTCATGGACAGATTTTATGAAATTTACATGAATTGTTCGGTATATCAAGAAGATTCAATGACCAAATTTTTGCGATGATCTGTTTCTCCGTTCGTGTGTTTGTCGCTGTTGTTTATTTTATTCTTGTTAGCGCAATAACTCAAAAAGTTATGGAATGATGTTTATGAAGTTTGTCCTGATTTTATATCATTGCACAATGAATTTGAGTTTTTAAAGCAGTACTTCTGAAAAAAAAATGGGTATCTTCTTCATTTAGTGAACGATTGCATAAAGAAGCTTTTAAATAGGTTTCCTGCTAATACTGATATGTTGACCGTGAAGAAAAAGAAGCTTTTTATATCTCTGTCTTTCTTCGGCCATTAGTCGGAGAAACTGAAAAAAGATTTAACAGTTTTAGTTAACAAATTTTTTATGTGTGTAGACCTACAAATTGTTTTAGTGAATAACTATAGGATAGGTACTCTGTTTTCATTGAAGGATAAGTTACTTGCCCATATGCTCTCCTCAATTGTTCATAAGTACTGTTGCCCATCGTGTAGGCCGGTGTACGCGGGGTCATCCACGCGTGCCTTGAGGCTTAGAGTGTTTGAGCATATATGGGTAGGAGCTTTAGAACCGGTAATCCGCTTGCAAGGCCATCACATTCATCAATACGCAGTCATGCTGAATAGTGCGACACTCCAATTCTCCAGCAAAACTTTTCAATCATAGGCTCTGCTAATTCACTTACCGATCTTAGAATCCTTGAATCAATAATTTAATTTTGGTGTAGATACAAAGAAAATCATGGTTTCAGAACCAATTTGAATTTTTCGTTACCATTCCCTTGCTTGGCGGAGGTATGCGCTCTCTAGTATTGATTTAGGAATGGGAAAACGGTAATTTTTAGTGAAAAAACATATTCATAAATTCATACTCTCAAAGGTAACCAGACTCAGAGATTTATGAAAAATGTGTATTTAACTCTCTTATCGATTAACTGGATCCCAGGGTTAGGTTACTAAAAGTTAGCGCTGCTCTTACGAAAGTTGATGGTTAATGGTGACCACAAAAGTTTAAAACACTGTCATATAACGCAGGCAGAGCAATACAACACAGAAGTAATAAATACGTTCGCTCTTGCAATGAACATAACATTTCTCCGAAATGTTGTACTTGGCGCTATATCAATGTATCGTCACAGGTTGTGCAAGAGCAGCAGTCACTTGAGAAAAGTTTGGAAGAGTTAGAGGCTGAACTGAGAAGCAAGCGAGAGCCCTTTGCTCTAGCGCTGACACGGATCCGCATCAGGTCTGCGAAACCACGAATGGAGCAAACCAGGTAACCATATGACGTAGCTTTTTAATTTCTCTTTTTCAACTACAAATTGTTTTAGTGAGTTTTACTTCAGCGTAGCCCTTCAGGGGCATGGGATTAGCCATAGGCCATAGGGTTAGGTTAATTATGCCCACCTATGTTATGGGAAGTAACGGTCGCAGAGTAACCAATGGGTTATCTTAGCTTTAACCCCTTAACTAAATAATTTCTTTTTCATAATCTTTAAAACTTGATAGGAATTACCCGCAAACACTAAGTTATAGCTGGACAGATATAGTCGGGTTAGCAGCTTAAGGGGATAACTAGGTCTTCAGGACGGCTGTGTTCCGCCCCCCCCCCCTCTGCTTTCTTCAATTTCTATGCTACTAATAAGTCTTTGATTTCTTCTTCTCGTCTTTGGTTTCCTACGCGTGTTAATCCAAAGTGGAAATACCCTCGTGCATGATTTCTACATTCTATCAACAAACTGCATACACCTTCCTTTTCCTCTTCTGAAACACAGTAGTAGCGCCTGAAGAGGCCTAATGTATTCACTTGCTCCCGTCAGAATAATTTGTTTAAGATTTCTTACGCGGAGTTCACACGACATTCATCTCACCGCGTTCACTTATCCACTTGTCCCAATGTTTTGTTGCGTCAGTGTCTTCGATCACCACCTTGTGTACGCCACAAAAAATAAATAAAAATGTTAACCGTCTAACCAGTTTTCTCTGCAAGTATCGCGAAGCAAGTAACGAAAATCTCTTCAAATTTGGAGCGAAGTTAAACTAAAAAAAAAAATGAGTGCACTTCTCTGATAATTCTAGAGCGCAGTCACCCATTCGAACAAGTCGATGAGCGACGCGTTGACCTGAATGACGTGTGAACCCGCCTTTAGCCCTATACGGTTTGCAGAAATCACTGGCTTGCAAAGTTAGTAGTAATGCGTCAGCAAATTCAGTAGCGTACGTATCCCCTCAGGGGGCGTAGGATGGGCCATAGGGTTAGGTTAGTTAGGTTCGCCCATCCTATGTTATGGGGAGTAGCGCCCCCAGGGGGTTTGTGTAGGTTACCTTAGTCATTAGCTAGGCCTTCGGGACGGCTGTCTTTCGTGCCCACTTTGCTTCCTTCCCATCTTTTACTCCTACTGATCTTTCCTCAATCTGTTCTTACTCTTCTTTCCCGACTTGCTATTCCCATGCGCGTTGATCCTGTGTGGGAACACCCTCGTCCATGGGTTCCACGTATCTATCGTCACACTATGTGTCCCTTGCTCCTGTGTGGGAACACCCTCGTGCATGGGTTCCATGTATCCATCGTCACACTATGTGTCCCTTGCTTCTTCCTCTGTTAGATCGCCTTTGCTGTGGAGACGGAGACTTAAACTACTCAATATAATAATAATAATAATCCCACATTCCTTCGGCTACATTTAAGTTTTCCAAATGTTACTTGCAAGTCAAGTGTCGCTCGTGTGTACACTGGATTAATTTTTCTCAATAAGATAAAAGCTCTTTATAACGTGCGCGAAAATCCCGTTATTAGTCGTACAATCCTTTCTTAATCGGTTATCTTTAATATCAGACATCAGCACTTTATTTTTTAAAATTACCTACACAATTTTTGCAAGATTTTCTTAGATACTTTTACAATAAAGTTACTGGCATTTTTTTTATTTCGGAAATACAAATACAGAGTTGAGTCCATTCTGAAGCACTTTCATTTTATTTTCACTAATTTTTTGAAAAATTCCTTTCATATTCCTGAAAAATATGGAAATCCTCCAGTTTCGGCATGAAGGTTGTAATTCATTTGTTGTTTTCATTTCTGAGATCCTTTCCTCAATGTTGGCTTTAGATAGTCGAAAACGAGATCCTTATTGTTTTCGATTGTCTTTCAAATTATCTGCGAGATGCTTATCGTTAGCATCCATATATACAGAGCTGAGACCACCGACTGCAATTCGGTACTTCGGTAGTACCGGCGGTATTTTCATCTACCGAGATACCGAATCTTTTCTGAACTTTCTACCGATACCGAATGGATATACCGAATTACTTTTTTTTGGTTCTTTTGAATTTCCCGGACCGACAAAAGAAGCTTCTTAGCCACATAAGACCCACCGTCTTTCCTGGAAGACATTAGGAAAATCCCATTGATTTTTGTTCAGTTCAGCTTTTTCACGCTGTATTGCACTCCATTGCTGTGAGAATTGGGCGTAGTGTGTCCTAATGTTTCGCTCACTCAAGTGTCACGTCCTTCCGAACTTAGTGCAGCGTGAACTGCCAGTGAGTGATCATACACTCCGCATATTTTCTGTTAATTTCTTTGCTAATCGTGATTATAGAGTGCCACACTTATTCATGTAAGTGTAAAAACGTTTCAGTATTCCTTTGAAGCAAACTTAGATAAAAAACTTTGTTTTACAAAGTGATACGAGTAAACTTTCTAGTGTCCTTCACTCCTTCGTGTAATACAGTGGGCTGTTTCGCCAAAACTTTCATGCAAACAATGGATCCACGACGATTCTTTACTACCTCGCCCACATGCCTCATTGTAGGAGTTGTTGTTAAAGAAACAGCTAGGTGCCGATGATGATGATGATGATGATGATGCTTCTATTACAATTGAACTAAGTGAGTTTATGGTGAAATTCATTTAGCTTGATTTATTAATTTATTACTTGACACAAGCAAGTATGAGCAATGCCCTAGCCCATTTATGTGGATTCTGGAACATTCTTTCACATTTATTCTATTGTAACTTATGTTACGGCTTCTTGTAGAATAATGTTACTCTCAAAGTTTCAATATTGTATTTACCATTATTTGCACATTTCAAATATTCTAAAGTTTATTTACGAATAATCATTGCATATAAATGACTATATGTGATGCATCAATGCATCAGCGCGTTTCTGATGAGTTCTGGAATGTCATTGCAGCTTGCATCACCCTAATACATATATATAAAAGGAGTTTTTTTTAAATCTCCATGCCCGGTGGTCATGTTTCCTCTGTTTTATAAGCAGCTTGCTGGCGTTCTTGCATCTAAGCTAGCCGTGATCTATCGGCGCCTGATACGGTTAGGAAATTTTCCCAGGTGTTGGCATACTAGGAATATTACTCCCATTCCCGAGAGTACAGTGTCGCTCCATGTAGCCAACTACCGGCCCATTACGCTGACGCTCATTTTATTGAAAGTGTTCGAGAGATTAGTTGCTTGTACGCTTGGTCGTTTACTGTGGTTATGGGTTTGCTGCCTGCTGGTCAGTTTGCGAACTGGTTTGGGTTGTTGTGACGCCTTGTTGTCGGTGCCACACCATTTACAGTCTGCGCTGGATTATCGGTCTGAGTTGGACTTTAGCTTGGCGTGTGACAGGGTCAACCACAGGGGTCTATTATATACAAGCAGGAGTCGGTTGGTGTGGGTGGTAGGGTCTGTCAATCATTCGTGATTTTGTTTCTGAGCGAGTGCAGAGTGTGTCGGTCGACGGCGTTTTGAGTGTCTCAGTCACGGTAGAGTCTGGCGTCCCTCAGAGTAGCGTGCTTGGCCCGCTGTTGTTCGTTCTCAATACTAGTGACATGTTCTCTTCACTGGAAAACACGATGATCAACTATGTCGATGATTCCACTTTGAGAGCAGTGATACCTGCTCCCCGGATGCGTAACGCTGTCACCCAGTCTCTGAATAGGAATTTGTCGCTCATTAGTGCATAGTGCTCGGCCTTGAGTATGAAGCTGAATGCCAGTAAAACCAAGTCTATGATTTTCAATCGTTCTCGGACACTTGTACCGCAGCATTAACATCAGGAGATAGATGACACTTTGCTTTAGGGGTCTAGCTCCTTGGAGATTCTTGGTGTTGTCTTTAATGAGAAGCTTACTTTCAGCCGAATATGAGGCGATTGGTGCCACGTGCTTCCAGTAAGATAGGGCTCCTGCGTAAGGTGAATTCTGTGCTTGGTGACGGTGAGGTTGTCCGTAGACGCTTTTATGCTTTTTGCTGCCTGTGTTAGAGCATTGCTCACCGGTCTGGGCTTCAGCAGCTGACAGTCACTTACGTCTGTTGGACCGACTTATTAGATTATTTAGATTAGATAGGCGGCAGTAGACGAACCAAAAGGCCCATTCCCAAAAAGACACCGGGACTTACACCCCGATCCTCTATGAGCTTCGGCCAGCAGGCTGTGCGCAGATAATGATCTGGTAAAACTGTCTCACAGGAGAGGGGATGGCCGAACTTTGTATGTTTTATAAGGTGTACAATAATGAGAGGCATTGGTTGTATTCTTCTGTCCCGGCCCTCAAAGTCTCTCGGAGAATAACACGAGCTGCGGTCGGTCCGCACTCTTTCACGCCGGAGAATGTAAGGTACCGAACTTATCAATTCTGTCGGTGCTTCGTACCCTGGTCTGATAGGGTTTGGAATTCATTGCCGGCATCGGCTTTCGGTCGTGTTGGTCTGCAGGCGTTTAAGTCAGCTGTAAATGGCTTTCTGTTGGATTTCCTTTAGCAGCATTTTGGACTTCCGGTGTTGCAAAGTGCTTCATTTGGGCTATGCTTCCTGTCCAGGGGGGGGGGGGGCGATGTTTTAATAACAATAGCGAACCAAATACCGAAAAAATACCGAATCATTCGGTATTTTTTTGGAAAAATGCCGAAATACCAAACCGAATGACGCGTTCTTTTAAGTACCGAATACCGATACGACGGTACAGAAAAAATTGCGAATCCCAGCTCTGCTTATATGTCCGCTTTGAAGGAAATAGGCAAAAAGTAAGCCAGGTTGCAGATTTTGTAAATCGATAACCAGGTTCCAGAAGTTGGCAAAGGCTGATCCTTATCCTTTGATCTGAAGACACTCCTTGCTTGAAACACTTCTTGAAATCGGTACACTGAGTATGCAGCTTCTAGAATCCGATTTTATAACTTTCTTCTCTCAGATCACGACATATAAATTCGGCAGATGACTTACGGAGCACTCACGAGATGATGATTCTTTACGAGTGGTAGACAACTATTTCTTCTGGCTTACTGTCTTTCTCTTCTTCTTCTTCGGCAGTATTGTTCCCGGTATTTTTTTAGAAAATAGAGAAATTTTCTATTTTCTGCGGGAAAGTTCTATGTTAGAAGTACCATTTGTTTGTATAAATCCTTTTTATTTGTACATCTCAATTAGTCAAAATGTGCACTTTATGAATTCAAGTTATCATCCACAATTTGTTCAAGAGACTTCATGTCAGCTTTTTCTATGAAATCGCAGTGCTATCTTATTCTGCTCTGAAGTGCTTTCATTCCGTATTTCTGCTGTTTCTCATGCACCGCTAGAAGTTTTATCTTTTTTTGTGCACTTTATTTTATCACTTCTTAGGGAAATTTCTGGTCTACCTCAGGAGTATGCTTCGGAAAGATATAGAAATGCTTCAACTTCTGCATGAAAGTTGTGTATCATTCGTTGTTTGCATTTCGGTAATTCTTTTCTAATTGATGACTTTATACTTTCGTAAGTAAATTCCTTATTGTTTTCAATTGTCCCGCACAATTTCCGCAAGATACTTATCGTTAAATTTTTTAAGAAAGCCACGGTGCTGACAGCTCTCATTATGTTTTCATAGGGTATATTCATTGTTCCACACTCACTACCTACTACAAATTTGAGTCTGTTCTGGGCAATTCATTTTATTTTTCACAATAAAAAAAAATCCCCCCCCCCCCCAGGGGCATAGGATGGGCCATAGGGTTAGGTAAGTTTAGGTTCTCCCATCCTATGTTATGGGGAGCAGCGCCCCAGTGAGACTCTGTAGGTTACGTTAGCCATTAGCTAGGCGTTCGGGACGTCTGTCTTTTGTGCCCACTTGATTTCCTTCCAATCTCGTACTCCAACTGATCTTTCTTCCAACTGTTATTCCTCTTCTTTTCCGACGTGCTGTTCCCATGCGCATTGATCCTGTGTGGGAACACCTTCGTTCATGGGTTCCCCGTGTCTGCCTTCCTCTATGATATCGCCTTTTTTGTGGTAACGGAGACTAAATCTTCTGAATATAATAATGAAAAATTTTCTGATGTGCACATTAGGATCATTTTCCCGAAAAAATATAGTAATTCCCCTTTTTCTGTGTGGGGGTTGTACGATATTCCTTCTATTCATCAGTACACTCCGTTCTTAAGTGACTGTGTGGTGTTTTTTATTATCAGAAATATGTATGTACCTGCATGTTTTTGATTATCTCGCAAACTTTGTGCTAGATATTACTCGCTACGTTTCTCTATAAAATTACGGTGTTAAAGGCTATTTTTCCTATTGTTTTGCTGTATTTCTATTTTCTCAGTCACTACTAGAGACTTGCACAATCCGTTCCCCCTTGGTGGCTTTAGATTTTCAGAAAGGAGCACCTTGTTGCCTTAATTTTTTTTTTTGCACAATTCGGGTCAGATGCTGGTCGGTGAATTTTCTCGCAAAATCACGGCGCCCATCTATATAATACTTCTTTTCGTCCCTCCGTTAGTAAGTTACGTAGTACGACCGTAACGCTTTCATCAATATTAGATCGCAGTTCACTTACCATAGTATTTATGTCAGATCTGAGTGTATGCGCTACGCCCTCGAAATCTTCAGGATTGTGACGTCAAAATTACGTCACGCCACTGTTGAAATACCAAAGATTCCTCGCTGTAATAGTGGTGTGACGCAATTGTGACGTCATAGTTCTGAAATTCAAGGGCGTAGCGCATATAAACAATAAAATCTGACGCAACTATCTTCTGCACATGAACTGTGTATTCGATGGGGGAATATAAGGGTATTCTTGAGGTATCCTTGATACGACCTCAGAAGGGACCAATACGAGGAGTCAAGGTTAAATTTAATCTGCTGTTGCTCGCAGGTCTTTGGTAGAAGATTCACTGCCTGACTGGGAACATTTTTCACACTTCGTATGCATGATATGGTTCCGGGGCCATCGTAATAGAGGAGCAATGCTTTTGTTCGGTAAAATTTCTACAGGTTCCTTCAGCATTAGATAGGGGAGATTAGAATGGTACAGGTCTAAGATATCACTGAAGAATACTGCTATTGTCCTGTGGAATTTCCACAGGTTCCAGTTACTATTTTTTTTTTCTATTATGAGAGTACAAAGCTTACAAGAAATAGTTCAAGGTAAATTATCGGCGTAGAGAAGCTCATTTTTAGGAACTCTCGTCAAATGCTACAGAGCAAGATTCACTCCATTGGTAATAGCAGAGGGTTTCCAACAGCCCGTATGAAAACTTTTCGTCAAATTTTAGTCCACTAGGATCCTTCATGCACATTGACAAGCATACCTGAGAGCTTCGACTAAAATATAAAATTGTTTTCTGACGTATCCTCAGGGAAAATGACAAATTTTCGGGGATTAAATTCTAGATAAACTTATCTCTTACGAATACTGAGTTTAACTAGCTACCATCAAACAATTCTAAGCAAAACCTTGTCCATCGGTGAAGGTAGAAGAAGATTCTTACCGGCCATACGAAAACTTTTTTTTAACATTTTCCCTTCAGAACCTTCACGTACAGTAGAAAACAACTCGTAGAACTTCAATCAAAACGCATAATCCCTCTTCCATCTAGCTATTCCTTGCAATATGTTTTTTTTTTTTCATGATGTCACAGTGTTTGGTGGGCTGGGAGGTTTGAAAAAAACTGATAAAACAGTACTAATAAAAGTAATACGCGTACAGAGACGATGCCGAGACTGCCCTCTACCGGCAAGTATGCGACGCCGAGCGCAGCATCTGCCGCCTACAGGAAGCAGCTCGCGGCACCAGGGCGGCCCTAAAGGGCTTGGCGTCCGCAAGGGCGGCTCTCGAGGACGACATGAACCGGAAAGCGCAGGCCCTCTACGTTGATCAGGTGAAAATTGTGAACTTGAGATGCACCGTCGACATCGAGAAGTTCTGACTGCGTACAAAATGAGAATGCCATGAAAACTGACATTCTTGCATCAGCCACTATATTTTCCATTTTATTACCTCCGCCGAGGAGGTTTTTTTTTTTTTTGTTGAGTTTGGCTGTCTCTTATTCTGTTTGTCACGAAGATTTCTCAAGAAGTTGTGGAGGATATTTACGAAATTTGCAGGGATTGTTAGGCATGTCGACAGTAACAGATGATTAACTTTTGGTGGAAATCCGTTCATCTGTCCGTTTGTCTGCCTGACTATTTTTTCCGAAGGTCATTACTCGAAAAGTTATGGACCGATTTTCATGAATTTATATGAATTGTTAATACCATCAAATGATTGGATTTTAGTGCTGATACAAAGAAAATTTTAGTTTCAGAACCAATTTGAATTTTTCGTTACTGTTGCCTTGTTTGGCGGAGGTATGCGCTTTCAGAGTGCTCTCTAGTTGGCTATAACTCTAACGCACATACTGAAACAATCACCCGCCTCAGAATAAGCAGCGTATCCTCGCTGAACTTTTACTGACGAACATGGGTGGTGTCGCTTTAACTCTTGAATACGCAGCATCTATTTATCATTAGGTTAAAATCAAAAATGCTTTTTGTACGATTTTATACGAACCAAACACGCGCGGTTTAGATTTATTATTTTTAGACGGTTTTATTGTTATTGTTATTTATAAAAGCTTACTAGTAACTACAGTTGCGCAGGTGATATTCACTAGTACTGAGCACCAACTGCTTTAGAGTAGCTACCAGTACTATGAGTTGTATCGAATGGTTTGCGCTACAGTTCATGCCGGGGTCGATCACAGTCCAAGCTATATTACAAAGCGCAAGGAACGTCACCAGCGGTACAAAAGTACAATCAAAACGCCCAGCAATTCTCAAGTATCGACAAAAAAGGAAAGGGGTTATCAATTGTCCTGCGAAAATATGCCCAATATTATCATTTAGTTCTCTAATACGTAGAGATATTCCAATGGGATTGACCAGCCGGGAACTTCACACGGGTGCATTGTCTTCCACCCGTTAAACAGAGTTTTCTGCTTTATTCTTTATCGCTTTTACTCAGAGATATCCGTGCACTGGACCGTTCAATTGGCTGGCTTCCAAGATCTGCAGCATAATTCGCAGTGGCGGTTCGTAAGCAAACGTGGTGTCTTGCTAGCCTTGGTGAGTTCTTGTTTACCTAACGGCCGTACTGCGCTTCCAGTTTGTGTCCACTGGAGGGCCTGTTGCTGCTGGTTGAGCATGCAGTGTTCAGAAATTAGATCTTATGCTACGGGAGCAACTTGGCTCTTAAATTCCATCGTTTGACTGAATTTACTTTTTCTTTTCCCGCAGTCACAGTCAAGGTAGATATATATATAGGTTCATTTATATCACTTGTAGATTATTGGAATAAGTAAAGTAAAGTGCAAAATGTTAGTCTTTGAAGTCGTTGCCACAGGTAGGCTATTAAGATTTCAGTATTAACACCGTCGTTATTTTCTATCAAGAAAAATAGGTATAGGAGGCTGAGCTTCAGCAGCTGCACGCCCCTTAGCTCAGTCTGAACAAGCAAGAAGTTGAGTTTAGCCACTTCGCATTCAGCTCTTTTACATTCAAATGGCTAGCACGACTAGTTAGCATTGCTCGATTGATTATTGTAAACTTGATGCTCTGTTGATTGTCAGCGGTCGGTCCTGAAAGCCTGTGGCGTCTCTCTGCAGGCGCAGCGAACCGATACGCGAGTCTGCAAAGTTAACATAAGGATAAAGATACAAGAGCTCCTGTAATGCACATATTCATAATAACAATAGGCGCACGGGTGCCAGGAGATGTGGCCTGCACTAGGCAGACCGACTGCAAAACAAATCTCTGAATGGCTTCCTTATTCGAAACGAAGACTTGTAGCGATGAACTAATAACACAGATCGCGATACTGATGAAACCTAGGATGAGACCAGATCGAGGCAAAGAAGGTGAGATGTTCCAGTAATTATATGAGAGAAATGAGAGATTCTTGATATAGCAACTCCCGAAGGAGTCTAAACGTCTGAGATGAGAAAAGCGCGCCGGCTGCATTGTTACGTACGACTGCCGAGCTCAAGTAGTTTCACTATGGGCGTATGAGGATGTCAGACGTTGGGGATGTGAGGGTGTATGAAGCGTGCCATTGTTAATCAGCCGTGTCTTGTAGGAACTCGTGACTTACGTCTGAACACACGGTTGTTGTAGGGCGTTGTACAGTAGCAGATCTTTGCAACAGGTGGAACCAACCGGAACGTCCATCTCCGTGCTCATTGCCAAACTCGCCTTGAAACGCTCTGGCAGAAATAATTACTGCCAAAAGAAAAGTAACCTCATTTTTCAACGAAGACCGCATGCTGTAATATAAGCTAGACTCCATATTCCGTGGGCAGAGATAGAAATCTTCAACAGCAAGCTTTCATTTTCCGTTACATGCCCTTCTGTTTTTTTTAATAGAGTAGCAAGAGCATGCGCACTACATTACGCAGCGATGGCTACTACGCTGGATTACTTCCGTTCTACAGACATTAACAGTCAAAAGTTCCACAAGGTACGGTTGAAAGGTTCCATACGACGAGCCATGCAAAACTTTCAACGCGCGAACATATTGGTAGAACGGCGTCGTTTATAAAGTGAACTACGTATCGGTCTACAATATCAGTACATAGTCTATAATAGAAAAAAATAAATGGCCTACAGATACTATTGAACCTTATTGAGATTAGCAACATTTTCCAATATTTGTATTGTGACTTTGAGTAGAAGCGACAAAGTCTCGTTCACCATGTACAATAAAAAGAAGTTCTTTACAATTGCTAGAAGACGACGCCCTCCCACTACACGAAGTAGATCATCGTCATCACCACCGTTATAGTTACTACGAGCTATCAATTACCTAGTTAGAAACTATCGTACGGGTACAATTTCGCCGGGAGGCAGTCCCCCATTTATCATAAGCTTATTATTATTAGCAATATTTTAATTATGGCAACAGTGCCGTAAGAGCGGTGACACCAGAGGCAGAGGGGAGCACGGACCGTCTCAACAGAGTAGCGCTTCGGGTCCGAGGGTCCATCGAAAAAACAGGAACGTTAGTGGCTATCGCAGTTGTGTGGGGGGAAAGGGGTCGATGGAGAGATCAAACTATACACCTATCCCTATTGGCTGGGGGGTCACTAAGAGCATTCACACGCATCTACAAACATTCCACACCTAACGGCAAGGGTGAGTCCGATGCTTCCCTCTGCTTCCGAGTGTATTACTATGTACAGTTAGAGACTAGTAAACCAACGGTACAATACGCGCGTCGTCATCATCATAGTTGTCTGATTATGTCACATATATGCCTTTAATTGCAGGCCACTCATAGCACAGACTTCACCACTTCTGTAATAATTCTTCAACGCTCATTGCCAAACGATACTAATGCAAACAGTGCACGTGAAGTTAGACTTCAGTGTCCATGCGAATGATAACGCGCTGCAGACAAGATGCACGGAAAAAGAAAGACATAATAATGCGCATCAAGGCTATTGTTCGACGCTCTTGCTCAACATACACATTTGGATTTACGCAGCACGGAGAGCGCAAAAAGAAGTTGCAAGGCGTGCCATCGACATATGCGCGTTTCTTAGTTATTATCATAAACGTTAAACAATTACACCATCGATGACCGTTAACTGAAAAAGAATTCGTTATTGTACAATAGTCTACACGTGATAACGATAAACATTTCGGGCTTCTTAGAAAAAACATTTCTAAAACTCGCACAATTAGAAGAAATTGCTACGATATCTCCAGATTCACCTTGGACCTTCACAAGACATTCAGGAACTATATAATCTTAATGAATAGTTTGTAGGCTGGAATACAGAGCTGGAAAACGTAAGGGCGCTTGAAATCAACGGGAATGTTCCCAATTTCTACTGCACGTTACCTTCTATTCCAGGGAAAACTCCAGCAACAGAGGAGGCGCACTAGTGCCAGAGACTAAGAATCACGTTCGTTATATTAATAAAACTAAGAGCAAATCAGCTGAGGAGGAAGTTAAAAATAGGGATAAATTACATTTATTTAACTAATGGACACGTGCTAAACGAATGAATGCAAGTCCGTATATGATTCTCCCAGGTTCTGGCCTGTTAAGCTCATACGAAAAAGTAGAAGCGTTAGCTGAAACATGCGAACGGCTGCACAAAGGGATTTGTAACGCCACTACACTATAAAAAAGTGTTGGTAGAAAACTACAATAGATTGCAGGGTAAAACTAGCGAAACGTCTACGCCGCTACACTGACACAGTAAGAATGGTGTAGATGGAAAAATACAAACGCAAATGCGAAAAAAAAACGTGGTTAAGAACCTGGTCCAAGCAGAAACTCCAATGGAATGAAAGCCTGGACTTAGGGATCATCAACACACTAGCGTTACAAGAATACTGGAATGGCAACTCATACAATAGAATAATATTACCATTGGAGTGCCTGCTACACTGAAGGTATTAGCTAAATTATTGCTAATAACGAGCGCTCAACAAATGAAAACGAAACTAAGTAAGGGCAATGTAGGCAAAATGAGATAACCTTCGAACGAATAATTACAACTTAGTCAATGCTGTACGAGCAGCGAACCGTGCGTAATCGCGAAATGATACTCAAGATACCGGTTGTACTCGAAGCATGATTGGATAACAGCACCAGGTCTTTGCCATAGAGTGGCTGTACAAAGACCAGGCGACGTTCCTGGTTGCACGAACTTACGAACAGAAGAAGCGCCAGCACGGACTTGCTCCATCAAAAATGTATCGATCCGCGCCTAAAAACATTTTAGCAGATCACCATTCTGAGGTAAGAGTTGCATTGTGTTCGTAATGGTACTACAGCGTAGTGTTTAACATTGAAAAGACAAGAATACCTATATGGTTTATACTTCTGATGCACGAAATGATGTAGCAGACGCAGCTAACATTACCTAAAAACAAAAGTCTGACTAGAGTGTAATCTTCATTATACTGCTGCAACGCCACAGAAGCAAATACTACACAGAAAAGAAATATTACAATGAAAAATCAATACGCGTACAACTTTTTTTCACTGCAAGAAGGCAAGAACATAAATGACACATACGAATGAGAAATTCAAGACAGACAACCAGCAGATCTGATTTGACTATACACAAAATCCTTTATTGAGCAACGAAAGCGCAAAAGCAGAAATAAAGTTCATCAACTTGAAAAAATAACACACACAAAAAATGAGATACGAGAAATACTATAGGTATGGATTGCAGATCACAAGGTTGAGCAAATCATAACTGGTTGTAGGTTGTACAATATCTCCAACTAAAGCAGCGGTAAATAGTAGCTCACAGTTTATGAGAAGCTATAGCATACAATATTTATTTGATAAAGATCACTTTAAGCTGGGTTCTTCCATTAGAATCGAATAAAAATAGTTGGAATTATAGATTAATATTAGTGAAAGCAAGTAGTTAGGTCGAGTAAAAGCACTAAGTTGAGGGCCAGACAGCAGGTCTGAATAACATTTTTTTATACACTGGGAAGAAGTCACACTAGAGTGGATTTCGACTCAAAATACATTTCCATAGAACTTCTAGAGACAAGTCGAACGTGAGGTGAGGGCTGTTAAAATTTAAATTGAAAAAATACGAATTACATTGTACGATACCAAGTAATGCTGATGCAACAACAAGAAATATTTCAGGGAGGAAAACAAGAAATTTCAACAAAATTACGAAAACGTTCCTTACTGTTTTCAAGGGTTTTCAGCAGATTCCAGGATATACAACCTCATTACCAATAACTACCAAAACAGTAAATAATTACGTTAATTGTGTAAGAAGCAAGAATTACACAATTGACGAAACGAAGATAATTAAAAAGAGGACCGCTGACGTCCAAATGCAGGTCGAGTAAATGCAAAGCAAACTGAGCAAGAAGGCGAGGGTGCGACGGACACTAAAACAAATGGTGAGAAAACGAAGACAAGAATTCCACGATGGAAATTTGTGAGATTCGGGAAACAAAATTTGATTACGAATTCAACTTCGTGTCAGCATTTTGTGTCCGATTCCCCTTCAACAGACCGTGTGCACGAGGCCAGCGCACCCACCCAAACGAAATAACGAATGGCTACGAATGAAACTACGACACTAGAAGACTGTCTAACGCACAAGCGAAGAGAGTTGTAGTGAATCTACGAACCTACTGCTACTCCGACAAGCTCGCCTCTCGGTCGCTGAAATCAAACGTACCACAAACATAGTTATAAGTATACTGTATGTTTATCAAGTTGTAAGTAAGCACGAAAGATATCCAAGAAAACGAAGTATTCCCTACATCATGGCACATTGTCTTTTGTAAAGTTCTGTCTCTACAGCTTCTGCACTACGCTTGACACACTTCATACATCCATAATAAAAATAACGTTATTTACGTAAAACGTAATATGTGTAGAGCTTACTTGTCACTTCAGCTCATGAGTCAAATAGAAGTCACGTTACTAATTATTATAAGTTTGAAAGAATAAAAATGCATCAGTTAGTTACGTTAATTACAACAACTAAGACCGACTCCCAGAACTACGAGAAGTTAGTCCATGCAATAAAATGTTAGCGCGCAGGACACAACCAATGCTCCCGAAAGCAAGTAGGCAGAGGGCATTTGAACCTTCAGAAAAACACAACAAACCTAGTCAACTCTTACTGTTCCACGCAATGAGAAATGCCGTCCATACACACGTCATCGACGTCACAGTATACCAAAGGAAGCAAAGCAAGGGAAAAAATATTCCGGATACAATGGAGCTATTAGTTAGTTCGGCTAGATGAGAAGGATGTACGTGACACTCACATGCATGCGGTGCATACGAATACCAACAAGCCAGCAATAGCAACGAAAAGAAACCAAAAAAAGTTCGGCAACGCGAGGCGTAAAAGAGCGCCAGCCACACACAGTAGGGCTGCGGTGCACGGGGACACTACAGGGACAAGTGTAGTGAGAGCAAAATAAAACTAGCTTAGCCACGACAAATATCTACGCGCATAAACATTGTAACACTCTCATGTCAACCACATTAGTTTGTCCCATTTCACATGCATGCACAGAGAATTGGAGGCTTTACAGCATGTCTTGAATAAATGAATCACCTGCTCCAGTGCGTTAGACCGACTAAATCTAGCTAGTTCAGCTACAGTATTCATTACTATAATCGTTATTATTTACATACCTATGTACAGCGCTGCATCCAGGGATGTGCAGCAGCGGCGGCTGTAGAAAAAGTCATCACGAATCGCTAGCCCACCTCGACACCATCCTTCCAATGAAATCGCATACAAACCAAGTAGTAAAGACGACTGAAAAAGTCTGATAAACAAACGCAGCTCCGCAGTGAAAGATGTACCAAGCGGAAGTTTGAGAAACAAGAACGCCTTTGGTCAGAAAACAAGAGAAGGGTCACAAAATTCGAAGAGCAGGCAAACCATTCAAGTCCAAAGCCCAAAACTGCTCAGCCGAAGAGGTGGCAACGGCGGCGTTTCACGAACTGACTTCGAATAACTCGATCGCAGCGGAACGAAATTTTCAAAGCAAAACTGATCGTTGCAATTTTGGGAGGTACAAGAGCAGGAAGAAACTAATCTTGCAAATAATACTGATACGTTCAGCAGAGTAAATCGATATCGTCAATAGGAGGAAAAAGTCCAGAGAAAAGGTCAGCTTACAAACACCACAATAACTTAACGGCTCAAGTGAGAGCTGCGGGAGTTCTCACATCTATACTAGAGTGCACTTGGTCTAGAAGTCTACAAGTTTACTACGACAGGCCCACAGTCAAGGCCTAGTGAGCTCCGCACGAAACACTTCACCATCCATGGAGCGCTTTTAAGTATATATGAACAGAGCACCACCACATTTTTCAGCTTAACTATTAGTACATTCGACGATGATACTCAAATATCATCCACACCACATGCTTCTGCAAATGCTTACAATTCAGTCACAAGTTAACATTGACGATACGCTTCACTATTCATTAGGAACGAAGCTGCAACACAGCACGCAGTATTTTATGCACTCGATCAGAAACATCATCATCACAGGCTTCAGTGAACGGGGAGGGAACCGTTCATTTCCAGTTCCAAACAGAGATGACAAGCTGCATCAGGATCCTACTGAATAGAGAGAATTCTTAGACAATCAAGAAACATTCTTCAGCATACGAACTAAGCACCACCATCATTACAATTTCGAAACATTCTCCACGACACAAACAGACCACAATAGTTACAGTTCTGGAGTAACCTCCATCCATGATACGAACATACGACACGTTAAACTGATGGGGTGTAGTACGACAGGAGATCGAGCACTCTCGGCTTGTAAGTCATATAATACACAGTACATATAGCTGAGGAGTAGAAGGGGCAGCATCGCAGGGCTTTACATGGGGTCAACCTACTACAAAGCTGCGGCTCTTACAAGTCTATGAAGGCCATCAACGTCACTGCTGAACAATTGAAAGGTAAGTGAAGTGTACACACACGAGCAGCACTGCTAGTCTGTACGAGTAACGTATCCGCACACAAGCAGCACTGCCAGTCTGTATGAGTAACATATACGTACACGAGCAACACTGCCAGTCTATACGAGTAACGTATCCGCTCATGAGCAGCACTGCCAGTCTGCATGAGTAACATATACGTACACGAGCAAAACTTCCAGTCTATACGAGTAACGTACAGGCACACGAGCAGCACTGCCACAGTCCGTACAAGTAAAGGGCAACGTAATACTCTGCTGTGAGGTAGAGTGCTACTGGAAACTCACTGCAGCATTTGGAAAATTTTGCATAAAAAAAACCGTGTTCAAGGAACTACCACTAAATATAAACAATCACTAGTAAAGAAAGTAACCTGCACTTATACAAGTCGCATCAATGACGACAGCGAGAAGTCAAGTGCTGCAACTGACCATGTAAGATTATGGATGTAATACCATTAATGCTGCTAGATAGGTAGTGACAAAATATCGCTTGCATTCAGCACGGCATTGAATTTCCCATGTACAAACGGTAGCATTGTGCTTTTTATACAGATCAACGGACCTACTGCAGCGTCATCGTTCCAATACACAAAAGAGATCTATTACGTCAGCGCCTGTGAACGTCTGCCTCCATGTTACCATTGCGCCGCGCAACCGTGTATTTAATACACAGTATGATGATTATATCGGCATAGCAGTGAAGTCAATGAGCTCTGAGATGCCACTTGCCTACCACGGAATTAGTACATTCCAACTTGGCACCAGAGCGGGTGTGACGCAGTCATCATTATCATGAGAGACTTATATATTTACACCTATAATACTGGTGAAGGAAAAATGGGAGCGACGAGAAAAAGACATGCACAATAGACAGTCACAAGGATGGGGATGAGGAGAGGAATAGGACGAAGGGTGTGGGGCAAACACTCGAACTCTCCACTAAGCGCTTCAATGTTATGCAAACCTATAATATTTTGTAAGGAATTGCATGGTTTGCGGAACTGGCGTGAGGAAATCTAACATGTCAGTGAGCGACGCCAGGAAAACTTGTACGGTGTGAGATATTTCTTGGAAGCAACGCAGTAAGAAACCGATAATTTTTCATTGTGGATTTCTAAAAAAAAAAAACTGAACTCCAACGAACCTAAATTGCATTGGAAATCCGATTTACTCGATGGATAGTATACCTACGTTTCAATGAAATAACCAATAAATAATAGTGCGTGGTGGTGAGGAAGCCTATCGTCGGGACTGTAATAATGGTTGCAACAATATGGATGCTTCGTCTCTGGCAGACACGGGATACTTCCTAGCCTTGTTGTGCGAATAGTAGTGCAGGGACCGAGGCAGTGTCCCGATGTGGTAGCACTGAGACTCGGCCTTGCTGGGCTTGTTGGGACTGGCGTTGGTGCGGTGAGACTCAGACGGGGGAAGGTAGTGCTGCGGGAAAAGAATGGCCGTGTTGGAAGACACGGCGGATCTGCTGCCGCCCGTGCTGCCACACGTGGGCGTGACGCAACGCCTCGGGTTGTTCAAGGTGCTCCTGCGACCGAACACAGGAGAGCTCGAGCTGTAGAGCTCGGTGGAGGTGTGAGACTGAGGGGTATGAGACTGGGGCGTGTGGGATTGAGGTGTGTGGGACTGGGGAGTGTGGGACTGGGGAGTGTGGGACTGAGGCGTGTGTGATTGGGGAGTGTGGGACTGAGGCGTGTGCGACTGGGGGGTCTGAGACTGCTGGTTGCGTTCAGCAGAACCAACGTCGGAGGACGAGTCAGACTGGTTGGTATGGTGGGAGTCGATGGAGGAAGGTGACTGGTTTGCGTAGATCTGTGAATCTCCCCCGAATTGGTTGGGCTGCGCCCCATAGAAGACGATGGGCTGCGGAGGCGCGGTGGGCTGAACGTTGCTATAAATGGAAGTAGGAGGTGGTGGAGGAAGAGAAGGAGCAGCCTGTGGCTCGCCAAAGTTATTGGCCAGAATGTTGGAATAATAGTAACCAAAAGATGGATCGACTAGGGTGGAAGCATGTGCTGCCGCGGCGCCACTGCCGCAAGGGTCTACTTTGAAAGCGTGCAATGGAGAGTGAGAGTGTTTAGGAGAGTTGCTTCACAGATACACTTTCTTTACAGATCGCGTGGTAGAATATCCATCGGGAGTTCGGTGATCGTAATCACCCCTCCGGTGGTCTCTGCCGCGCGTGCCGTATTTTTCGGAGGTCCTAAGGGTGCCGTGGGTGGAATAGCTCTCCGGCGTATAATGCAAGGGCATGTCCTGGGGCCCCTGCGGTTGTTGTTGCTGCTGCTGCGGCTGGAGTGTCGGTTGCATGCCAGGCTGGGGCTGCAAGGCCAGCATGGGACCCATGGACTGGTCCGGGGGACCGCCCATCATACCCATGTTAGGCAGGGGCTGTCCCGGCGTCGATGGCGTCTTCGTGGGTGCCTTAGGTGACATGCTCAGCACAAGGTTGACGTTCTTGTTGAGAGGAGGGTTAACGAGAACGGGCTCTGCGTACGTGACCTCTTCCTGCATGTCGCTCGTCAGTCGACTGCACAGATAAACAAGGACAACATTATCTTCTGACTATAAGCTTTCCCTGGAATGCTGAACATCGTTACAATACACCTATGGTACGTAACTATTGCATTAGCGCAAATGAAGCTAACGTGTACAGACTTTCCCCGAAAGTTGTAGTATCACCGAGTCAACACGTTCAAAAATGGCATGGATATGGTTATGGTTCTAGTTCTACAGGGCGTTAAAAAACGAGAGATACAAACGTTGCTAGTGGGCAGGGGTACGACAAATAACACTCTTTCGCGAATGCCAAATATTCCAAAACTTCTCCGGTCCAAGATAGTGAGTTTTAAAGTTTCAACTTTCAAGCCCAGTTTATCACATTGCCGTGTATCTAAAATGATAATCAATACGGGCTTTGAAGTGTTTAAAATGATAATGTTTGGTATTTGCCGTCAAATGTAGTTCCAGTACAAGGGATTTCCCAGCCATTTCAGCAGGAATGCTCTCCAATGCCTGGACCTCGCCTGTCGAAACAAATGGATAGGGGCGTAATGGATCAGTTGCATGGCCTCCAAGTTCTCCAGACAAGAGTTCTTTAGATTTCTCCTTAGGACCACATGAAATAATAGACTTAGGAAATAGCGATGGAGTCGAGTCATAGATGGATCTTGTTGTAAGGTGAGCGGGAGCATAGCAGAGGAACCCAGCATTTTATATAAAGTTCCGTAATTCATTCGCAAGATGCAACAGGCTTGCACTGACGCAAAGGGCCTACATTTCTAACAGTTGTAAAGTTTGTCCGATTAAACATCTGTTTATTTGATATTCCTTATCGAGGGGATTTCACGACCCAATAATTGGATCGGCTGAGCGATGTTGGGCTCTACACTCTGGCGCCGGGTCACATCCCGTGACCTAAGGCTCAACCATTATTATTATTATCATTGTTGTTATTATTATATTGTGGGTTTTCCCGCCGTATTAGAAACGAAGACTATATAACAGCGATCTAATTTTGTATGATTTAGTTTAGAAGTTAAGTCAAACTCAAATGAGTTCTATTAGAACAATCTTGGCCAGGTGCACCATGTCTGGCAGGAAATTAGGCGTGAGCATCTCCAACTCCACACGGCTCGGTCGAACGAAATCGCTCAGTCGTGCAGCGCAGAGAAGGAGACGAAAAGAGAAGAAGACAGAAGAAAGCGAACACTCGT
>LQNS02278160.1:17630445-17662692 GCA_001587735.2 Parhyale hawaiensis
TTACTGCGTGGAGGTGCGTATAACCACAGGACTTACTGCGTGGCGTGCGTGTAAGCACAGGACTTGCTGCGTGGTGGTGCGTATAAGCACAGAACTTTCTGCGTGGCGGTGCGTGTAAGCACAGGACTTACTGCGTGGTGGTGCGTATAAGCACAGAACTTGCTGCGTGGCGCTGCATATAACCACAGGACTTACTGCGTGGTGGTGCGTATAAGCACAGGACTTACTGCGTGGCGTGCGTGTAAGCACAGGACTTTCTGCGTGGTGGTGCGTATAAGCACAGGACGTGCTGCGTGGCGGTGCGTGTAAGCACAGGACTTACTGCGTGGCGCAGCGTATAACCACAGGACGTGCTGCGTGGCACTGCATATAACCACAGGACTTACTGCGTGGCGGTGCGTGTAAGCACAGGACTTACTGCGTGGCGCAGCGTATAACCACAGGACGTGCTGCGTGGCGATGCGTATAAGCACAGGACTTACTGCGTGGCGGTGCGTATAAGCACAGGCTGCCCGAAGAAAGCAGGCACCGCCTCGTCCATCATAGAATGCGACTTTATAAAGTTGAGAGTTACGTCAGGCAGCGTTGAGGAGTCCTTCACGCACTGGCCCGGCCGCGGCTCCGGCACCTGCAAAGATAATTCATTAGTGCGAACATTACATGGCTCCGGCATCTCGCCCACTAGGGCTAATAATGCCGAATGTCTGCCACAATTACGTTCCGCAGTAACATCTGGTTTGAGTAATACCGATTTCTGATATGAATTTATTTGGTTATCTATAATATTAATAACGTTGTTCCCTCGTGTGTTACGCTCTTCAATAATAGATAGACGGGAATTAGAGCAACGCCGTTGGAAAGTTTTAGAGCCTTCAAATGTTAACCATTGAACTCGTATCATATCTACCTACCTCTCTTCATTTTTTTCACAATAACGCTTTGCCGGTAGCGGATGACATTTCCAATATTGCTATTTGCGTAGTCAGGATACGCCACATGTGAATAGAACGGGTAGTGTTGGGCATCTCTGCTCTGAAGCTTTTTTTTAAGCGAATGTGCTGCTCGCAAAGAATCCGCCACTACAGCGCGATGCGATGTCTGAGCAAATGCAATGACATCTTGAGAACAGAAGATTACCCTGTTGCGAGTGAAGAAGTTGATCGAATCTGTTTTTCTTTCATTATACAGCTATCGCATTAAACAAAGCAGAAAAATGAGGGACTACTGATCAGTATCCACGGGTCCCGAAATAGTGAGAAAAAAAATCGAATACGCTGAAAAATAATAATTAAATAATTAAAACGTGTAACCTTATTCAGGGTAAAATTATCTGTAAACTGTGGGAAAGAGAACTTAGAAAAGGCGTGCAAAGCATAGCCTAAGACAACTTGCAAGATGTAATGTATTTCTATGTCTTTCTCAAGACACAAGTACAAATTCTTTGCAGACAAAACAAATGCAAGATTCAGTGATGAAATCTAAAGACTAGGAAAAAGCTAGATGATATAAATGGTAGACGGGCTGCTGAACGATAGACTGGGTTAAGGGCGGACGTTAGTTCAGACGGTTAAGATATAAGCGCTACCTCAGTTTAAAAAAGGTAAGTGAACACATTCACATGCCGTGGAATTTCCACGGGTACAGCTAGTTATTATTACTAATGCACCAAATGCTACCCTGTTGCTGAACAAGTCTTGAAAATATGTAGTACAGTATTTGAAAACATCTTACCATCCCATCGAAAAAGTTCACAATACATGCTTCAAAATTCGCCAAGTCCACATTGTCCATCAAATACACAAAAGCAACCAAGTTTACAAAGGCCCGTGACCAAGCTCACACTAATAACCCGGGAATTCCCGGGTTTGTATTCTGGATACGGTTTGGCAGAAAGAAAAGTTGGGTACCGTGAAATTCTTTTCTTCAGTACTACATAGGGAAAAAATGAGGCTTCGCACTGACGGACAGACAGCTCTCTTATTATAGTACTAGTGGCCCGTGCCGTCATTATAAATGACGGCAAAAAATTAAAACTTCACCAAAACCCCCGCCGTCTTTTGGGCTTCCTCATTTTTCCTTTATCTAATACTGAAGAAAAAGATTCCAAGGTACCCAACTTTTTTTTCGCGTTTTGAAATCTGAATTTT
Source organism: Parhyale hawaiensis (assembly GCA_001587735.2). Lineage (NCBI taxonomy): Eukaryota > Metazoa > Arthropoda > Malacostraca > Amphipoda > Hyalidae > Parhyale > Parhyale hawaiensis. Next base: position 17,632,593 of record LQNS02278160.1, read on the forward strand.
CACCTATCTTATTAGTTCTATTTTTCCCCTATATAATACTGAAGAAAAAGATGGCAAGGTACCCAACTTTTTTTTTCGCCTTTTGAAATCTGAATTTTCTCCTATCTTATTAGTTCCATTTTTCCCCTATCTAATACTGAAAAAAAAGATTGTAAGGTACCCAACTTTTTTTTTCGCCTTTTGAAATCTGAATTTCCTCCTATCTTATTCCCATAGAGCGTGACAGGAAATATATAAATATAGTTATAAATAAATAAAAACACGACGTGAATTATTATAAAGTACTGATAGATTAGAGTCATAGTAGTTATTTGGTTATCACTTCCATGAATAGTGTAGCATATCCTCTACGTACCAAGTAATGTTACTCATTCGGGAAAGGTATGCTTAAATCACACATTGAAGGGTTAGGTAGATGTTCTAGGAAATATGAGGGAGCAAGCAGTGAATAGCCAATCCAGGTTTGGAAACGACTGAGTACCATAGTTAATTTGCAGCTACTGAAGGACATAAATTTCGACCGACAAAAAAGTTAAAATAGAATCGTCAATGTAAGAAACTACTGCTGACCGGATCAGTACTGTACGTACAGACAACAGCGCTTAACTTATGAGAATCGGCAGCACATTACAACACAGAAGTAACACAAATAGCCTAAGTAGCGAGAACAAACCCTTCACTGGCATAAAAATGACTTATGAGAGTAGGCAGCTCCTTATTAAAACACAGGTCACAAATTCCAATCTAAGTAGCAGAGACAAGCAGTGAACTGTCAAAGACATGACTGGCTTTTAACCTCATGCAGGGAGTCAGCAGCGCATTATTACAAGACTAGTACCCGACACCACCAACCTTCGTGGCTTGCACAGGTAGCCAATTGGCTTCCACGGAGGCCTGGCCTTTGAAGGGCCCTTCGAACGTATCCATGATATCCTGGAATGTGAAGGCGCAAATTGCTGACCCTGGTATGGAGTTCTCGGGGGTGGTGAAGACGCCGTACAGCAGAGTGGTGGCGTGATCCCCGTACCGGCCCTCGATAGGCTCTGTCGTGGCTTCTGCACACAAGATGCAAGACAAGTTTAGCGGCTTGCAGAGAAACATTAAATTAGAGAGAAAATGGAAGGTAGCGCCGCTGCTGCAGTTTCGGCACGTACGATTATTAATTTTGCTATAGAATAAGTCACAGACACAGCAACGGTGGTTCAAGTTAGGAAAAGGAAAGGGACTAGAAGAAAGTCAGGAACGTGGGGAATTCCAATACAAAACAGCAAGTAGGAAAAGAGGAAGAACAGATCTAAGGCCGTTAGTAGAAGTAGGATAGAGAGAAATGAAAAAAAAAGCAAACATGGAAAGAGTCCCAAAGACCTAGCTTAGGTTTAGGCAAGCAATGTAGCCTGCAAAGCGCCGCGCGACAGAGTATCCGCCTAAAAACAACCAACAGTAAAAAAATAAAAAATGAAAGACGCGCTTTATTCAAGAATACCATCAGAATACAGAAGGCGTATAAATTGCGTTTAGATAACGAGAGAACTGGAGCGCACATCCAGCATGCAGGAAGCCACAAATGCTGGGGGCATAACAACTCACGTATTTCGTTGAAGTAGAAGGGAAAGTCTCCGGAAACGGAGCAGTTGAGCCGCGACTTGAGGTACGACGTCCACTTGTTCTTGAATTTATGAGGCCCTCCTTTGTCATGGCGGCACACTCGGGCTACGCGGGAGTACAGTGTCTGTAGGGAAGGTGGAGCTTAGCTGACGAGAAATTAGACATGGTACCTGGAACACTATTTTAAGGGGTGGTATCACATACTACTAAGGAAGCAGATGCATAACACAGTGCAGCGTCTGTAATTCCTGAGCATGTAGGGAGACAGCACAGTCGATATAAAATTAGACGTGGTATATGCCCACCTCTAAGGAGACGAAAGCGATAGTCCGAAAAATCGGACCAGACACTCACACTACGTACGTGAACGATCGCTGTGCTAATATCAAAATTATTTCATGTGATTGTAGCTGTTATGCTCTTGCGGTAGTTCCAAAGATAGACGCAGGACGATCAATGAAATACCGTACGAATACGATAATTAAAACATGAAGGGGTCAACTCTTCAGAAGAAATAAAAATATCGTATTTCTACTGGTCAGTTCGGGACATAATTAGCATCACTAGTTTAGACTGCGCAGAAATAGCCTACCGTTGAATATTTATACTCTATTTGAACCATTACTTACGAACACAGTGGCATTATCAGATAAAAAATATCAACATGAGTGATTTTACAGTATTAGTCAATTGTAAAAGCAAGATATTCAGCACTGATGGTTTCATTTGCCTAATTCAACGCAATTCAGCAATGAGTTTCAATTATTGACAAAGAACACGCTTATAGCCAACAGTTGGTCATGGAAAATTTCACTATTCCGCTGCAACACACATCCCGGGATACTTCACCTGGCAGACACGGTGTTCCATACCTGCCAGGCCCATGGTTCTGAGTTCACCGAGCTTCCTATTTACTCGCGCTTTGTCTCTGCCTGCAGGCATCAGTTCATCATGGCAACATTTTACTCCGGAGCTATGTTGTATTAATACGGCTTGCGAGCGCAACATCAACACCCAGTGAATTCTCTGTGACGGTAAGTTTACATGTACTTATATCTTAATTAATAAATTCAAACAGGCATCTGATATGATTCACTTTATGAAAGATAAATGTAAACTTACAGTAACAGAGAATCCCTTGTACATAGTTTCTATGTATAATTATGTCGTAAGTATAGAGTATGCCCATGTACGTCTGTCTATATGCGAACCTATAGCTATGATGGTTATTAAGCTTTGAGTCTATTCTTATGCCATTATTGCTATTATAATGAAGCAATAATCCGGATGTGAATGATTAAGGTAGTGTGAATGATTTCCGAAGTTGGCACCCAGTCATTCTTGGCGCACCCCAAACTAAATATGTTGATAGAATAATCTGTAGCTAGATGACTCCAATCATAGAATTTAAATACAAGTAGTCGCGATACAAATATAAAAAAAACAACGGCTCCTGCTTGCGGAACAGTTCTGCATTGCAATAGTAGCGTCCAGCAGTAAAAAAAATACTTCATCAAAATTTCCTAAAACAAATACGTAAGCGGCATGTTGCAATGTTCAACTGACCACAGAGCACAACAAACCTACGCGCATATCTTACTAGTGCAGCAAAATCGAATTCAGGAAGTTTCGGTTGAAACCCTGTAGAGTAGAGTAGGCTTCATCGCTGTAAAAAACAAAACATTACCAAAATCCGAAATTTCCATTTCTGATGAGTTTCTTGAAGTACACCTCTTCGTTGTAACAAACTGTGAATAAAAAATCACACTTTTCAAAGAATATCTATAACTTCAGGCAGTCCTTGTAATGGATGGTACAAGCAGAAATTGCGAATATTTTTATATTCCTCGCATTGCCGCGCGTCAGAATCACACGCTTAAAACATGACCGAAAATTCCCGGTGGACGTTAAAGAGTTGAGCAATTTGTTCCAGTTTGGCCACCATTGCGTACAGACGTGTGCCGGTGCTCCGCTTAGCTGATTCATATGGCGACGACAAATTTCGTGAATGTTTCTGATTTTGCAATGGATGGGCTACGTGTGGAGGTAAAATGTGCTACAAAGGCGCAGAAAGAAAAGAACCTTTTGGTGCACCTGTGCGACAGGCAAGGTGTAAAGCTAATCAGAATGCAATATACTAGTGACGGTTTCCTGCTACACTGTCCAACTTGGAGTGAAGGTGAAAAACTGTTCGATGAGCTCCCTCAGCGGGAACTCCAGCAATCAAATTTTCAGGCTATCATGCCTCCAGAGTTAAAGGTACGGTGGTCTACTGTACTGAGAAGTGTAGATAGTCTGATATACGAGACTAGTGTAGAGGAAATCAAGGAGAACGAAACCAGAAACACCTGGGCCATGGTGGCAAGTGTATCTAAGTTTGTGAAATCTACAGGACTTAGGATAACATTTGCCAATGTCAAAATGAGTAGAAAGTGTACCAGTGCTGGACTCTTACTCTTCAAGTTATTTATTCCTGGAAACAGAGTTAAAATTGACGAGTATATTCCTCTCACTGCCTGCAACAGGTGTGTGTTACAAAGTTGAAGAGCATTTAGCATCGGTATGTCCCCAAAGTTCGGCAGCCACACAGAGACAAGGAAATGCATCAACTGTGGCGGGCCTCATATGGATCTCTACAGCGTGTCCTACCCGAAAGTCGGCACTGAAGACGAAACGCATATGTAGTTGAGAGAATCGTATGCTTCTGCGCTTGGTGAATCGATGGATCTTTGCCCTAATCTGGACGGTCAGCTTCTTCTAAAGTCATATTCTTGCATTCTATTAGCTATTTTGAAAAACCTAGAGACACAACGTAGCTTCAGTGATACGCTTAACAAACTATTTAATGCCAACAAACTAGCAACTCTCAACCTTGGTGATAATTACGTGCCCCCCGCCTTGCCCGGCATATTGCAGGAACCCGATGGAGGAGCCCCCATCCAGGAGGCGAGTGGCGCTGCCGCATACTCTCACATCCCTACGCTTGTGTCCCGGTTTCTTCTCCACAAGATGAACAGTCTTGCAGTAGTGCTGGTGCTGTGCCATCTTTAAGCCATACCTGCGACGGTGGGGCCACGGCCCCTCGACAGCCCATAGACGAGCAGGCGCGGGTGATTCGGGAGGAGCCTAGTGATCTTGCACCGAACTTGCGTACCCTTGGACACCCACTCAAAGCTTCTCTGAAGATACATCGTCTATTCGCTCTGCAGCGTCACGGGGACGTGGCAAGTCCCGTGGAGCTCAGAACTACATGGCGCGCCCCACTTGTTCGGCCAAGGAGTCTAGCAAATGACTGACCTACCTAACCAGGATGGAGAGATGGTGATGTGTATCAGTAAACTTCCTTTAATGAGTCTTGTAATGAATGTATAGATAAGTTTTTTCATACTTCACCATAATATTTGATCATTTAATAATAATTTCGATGAGTAGCCACTCATATAGAGACAAGAGGCGGGGTGTCACTATACACGAGCGCGAGCCTCTGCTTAGAAACGTGTCAACAGTTGTCATTTGCGGACGACACTCTAGAGTGTTGAACCGTGAAAATAGCTTTAACAGAAAGGTATTTCCTCCATATCCTAGGTATTTACAGGCCGCCTGATCGCAGTAAGCCTAATCTTATCGAGTCAGTTTCTAATGTGCTCAATAGATGTTGCCCTATGGATAAGGTTGTAGTTGCCGGTGATATGAACCTGGATTTGTTGCAACCAGATGATAACGAGTCTGCATTTATTGACATGATGACGTCGAATTACCTACTTCCCGTAATAACTCGTCCTGCATATTTTGGTGGAGCATTACCTAAAATCTTAGATCATGTTTGAACAAATCATGTGGAAAATGCAAAGGCAGGAGTATTTGAAGTCCCTATAACAGATCATTATCCGATATTTGTCATGTTAGATGTATGCATTAAGTCTAAAGCTGTAACTAAGACGTTCAGGGATCACACAGAAAAGTCCATATCATTACTTAAAGCTGAAATTCAGTCCTGTTTGGCATCAACAGACACTTGATTATGATACATAGAGTCAGAAAGTTGAAGACATCTATGGGAAGCTTTACCGAGTGTATGATAGCTGTTGCCCTGTTAGACAGAAGACAGAAGACGACTAGACTTTTGAAACCACGGATTACAAATGATCTCCTGTCGCTCATCAAGCGAAAGCACGAAGCCTATAAATTTTTCAAGATAGGTTTAGTAACCCGCGAACACTACGTTCCTCTCCAAAATTTAGTGTCAGTTCAGTTAAAAAAGTAAAAAAACTACTTACAGTAAAACCCCTCTAATTCGCACAGCACGGGGGGAAGGGGGTGACGGATTAGCGGGGATTTCGGATAACCGGGGTACTTGCAAATCCGAAAAAAACCTCTTTATTCCGCACTAATACGGATTATAGAGAGATTGTTCATACCTTCTGCGCAGCACTTCACGCAGATTTTTCGCTCATCACCTCTTTTATCNATGAGAAACGCCTTGCACGGATTACTGAGGTATTTGTAGGAACTCCGTACTTTACCCCATTAATCCAAAAAATGCTCACTTGTTCAGATAGCATTCCGAACAGTAATGTGATGTTCGGATTAGGGAGAGTTTCGGATTATTGAGGTGCGGATTAGAGGGGTTTTACTGTACTTCCAAAACAAATTCATGATTTACAAAAATGACGTTAAAAAACCTGGAAAGAAATAAATCACTTGCTGAAACCCAGCCAAAATTCCAAATCCGTTTTTGAGATAGTCAATCATGGTGAGTTTGTTACTGATGTCGGCCGTGTTGCTTCCATCTTTACTGAATTTTTTATTGAGGTTGGCACCACTCTTGATAAGCAAATACCTGTCTCCCAGAAGTCGCCAATGGACTTTATGGGTGCCTCAAATGTAAACTCGTTCTTTCCTGTTCCAGCTACCAAAGAAGAGGTAACTGCCGTTATTAAATCATTTCGTAGCAAAAGTTGTGATAAAAAGAATATACCAATTCACATTTTCAAATCTCTATCGTGTGAACTTAGTCCTTTTATCGCTGAACTTTTCAATGAATCACTGACCCTTGGTGCCTTCCCGGACTGTTTTAAGTTGGCCCGAGTTGTACCCATATTCAAGTCCGGAGATAGGGGGTGTGTGGGCAACTACCGGCCGATTTCTACAATGCCGACGCTGTCGAAGGTCTTCGAGAAGCTTATCTTTATTCGTTTGACTTGGTTTCCGCAGTCTGAGAAGATTCTTGGTGAAAGTCAATTCGGGTTTAGAACTGGGAGTAGTACTTACTTTCGATGCTATACTAGAGTTTACAGATTATACGTACGAAGCCATTAATTAAGGCCATGTGTTAATTGCAGTTTTCCTCGACTTCTCGAAGGACTTCGATACGGTCAGTCATACCATTCTTCTCAGTAAGCCTAATAATGTGGGCATCCGGGATGTAATGAACGACTGGTTCAAGTCTTATCTGTCAAGTAGATCTCAATACGTCAGCTTAAATAGTATCGATTAAACGACATTGGGTGTGAATATATGAGTGCTTCAGGGCTCAATATTGCGTCCAATATTATTTCTAATATATATTAATGACAAGTGGCGCTCGACTCTGGAGTTACAATTCGTCCACTTCGCCGATGATACCACGGTTTTTGCCAGTGGTGAACAGCTAGATGATCTTTATGATATCGTAAATAGGGGATAAGCAAAAATTGACGTTTGGTTGCAGGCTGACGGGATTTCGCTAAATATAGCAAAAACTCATTATTTGAGGTTCACCAACCGGGTATTACCAGATGGGCCGTTAACCGTTCGCAACAAAGAAATATCTCTCCAGCACAGTGCAAAACTCTTAGGCATCACTCTGGACGATACACATAACAGAAAGGAAGATGTCAATTCTTTATGCAAAAAATTGTCGCGCGCACGAGGTGCAATGTACAGGCTGTCTTCTCTCATGCCTGCATTCGTCTTAAAGAAATCCTATTATTTCTACATTCTATTCTGTGATGTGTTACGGAATTACTTCATGGGGTCGATCCAGAGAGGGAAACCTAACTAAGATTAAATCACTCCAGAGAAGAGCGGTATCACTTCTACCTCGGGGTCAAGCACCTGAGGACGCGCTGCGCATAGGATTTTTACCCTTGACGCTGCGTATACGTATTTCACTCAGTCAAATTTTCCAACAACCCTTCTGCTAGTGATCACAATCACTTCTTTACTAAGATAAGCACCTTACTTCCATGTCATAATTACCCAACTAGATTTATGAATCAAGATAAAATTTATTCTCCGCTAATGCTCAAGTCCAGGTGTCAAACATCATTTATTTACTGTGCCATTACGGAGTGGAATGATTTACCGGATCATTTGTGGACTGCGCTAACGGAGGAGGAATTCAGGAGGAAACTGAAAGATTACCTGATGTCTAATTAGGTTTGTGTTGTATGGCTCTGTTCTTGCTAGTGTGGGCGCGGCTCGAAGCGCATGCGATGGGTCACATTGTGCACATGTAGAAACAGACACACTACCTTGTTTGTAATATCTCTATTCTGCTTTTGTATGGAAACATTATGATTGTCCGGGTTATAGTTTCCATTTATCTGCCGTTTTGCAGTTCCTCGTCAAGTCGTCCTGCAGCATGAGCCTCTGTCTTCTCTTCTCTTCTTCCCCGACTTGCTGCTCCCATGCGCGTTCGCTCGTGCATGCGTTCCACCTTTCTCCTGACATTCTTTGTCTCTTCTTTCTTCCTTGGATCGCGGTGTGCTCTGTGGTTGGGGAGGCATAAATTAGGAGACTACTGCTACCACTACTATGGGCATGGGCGTGGCCGTTGACCAGCGCTGGCCCAGCAGATATGTTAATTACCTTCTCCGTTAGATGTTGTACGGAGAGTCGCGCTTCCATTGGGCGGCCCCATGGGTAACTGCGGCCCTTGCTGGGCGGGTGAGACTCTGTCCCCATGTCCACTGCTCTTCCATTATGTTCTATGCTTCCTCTTCCCTCTCGTTTTGCTGTTCACTGTGGCGTTCACTAAGTGCGGGACCACCGCAAATGTGGGTTGGACATTTTTGTCGCAGTGCTGCGTGTTTTTGTTCTGTCCTAATGGGAACTGATGGCTCTGTCCAAAAAGACTTGAACTGTTTATAGTCGTTTTTAGTCACCGTGCAGTGTGGGCAATGTACCTGATTAGTTTAACAGTTCGTCTACGTTTTTTTTCTTGCCTAATTAGCTGCGAAGCTTTCAAAGGGCTTGAGTTCAAACTTTAATTCCTGATGAAACAGTTAACTAATGCACCCTTTTAATTGTCTTTTAAGAAATGTTTGAGTCTCGATAAACTTTATTAGTATTATTACATAAGTAGTTTGTCCATAGGAATATCTGCCACCACGCTTTTGTAAGTACGCTTCATATATATAGGCGGCGAGACATGCATAAACCAAAGGATGACGCAAGTAGTGATGAAATATCGAGCCAAATAATACGAATAAAGCTCAGAGTCCGTTTATAGCTCGCCCATCGATAATTACGTCAATTGTGGCCTAAGACGAGTGATAAGTAAAATTATGGCAGAAGCCAACGATGTATTTTGCAAGCGGCAATAATCGCCGAAACTTTCCGATAGGAGGCAAGTTTATCGTCCGGCATATGTACTGTTCGATGCAGGCGCTTCTAACCGTGAACTTGAGGGATCGAGCAAGAGAGTGTTCTCTCTAAACGTTAATTTTACTCATCGTTAATGGATACCCTTTTTTGAGAATTCGACTAAAAAATAACTGCTAAAGTTGTAGAATTCATTAATATGACTAATAAGGACTGAACCACGACAAAGCATAAAACTCTCATTATTACTGGGAGATGCAAATGAATATGCTCATACGCACAAAATAAACGATATGTTTACCACCAGCCAAGACCGATAAATTTGCATGTCGGCCAGTGAAAAAATACAACAGGTGCGTCTCATCGCTGGCAGTCCCATGATAAAATTATATGAGAGATCTTAAACGGCGAATATCAGATCGATGCATCAGCGATGCACCGAGCCGGGGAGCAGTTGAGCACAATTATAAGCTATGTAAGTACAGCCTTCACAGGAAGACTCTACAAGAATGCTTAGAGTGTGATGAGGGCGGTACATTTTCCCACAGTGACTATTACACGATTACAGATGAACAAAATAACTCAATGCTAGCAAATACCTAAGGTCCTTCGAAACAAAAACACAATCCAAATCTGAACCCTGTAACACATGTTCAACTAACAAGAAAGCGCAAATGAACCCACATATGCCTTGGATCAGTACTATCATTTTACTATCCGTCGACAGCTTCAAGGCACCACACATCTCAACGTTTCTTTTGTTAAGACTCAAGCGCTGGTGGAGGCGAACACAGAACTTATTTCCTGCGGTGGCGCGCATCATCCAACGCAGTGCCTCGGCCGTATTTCCGTTGCCACTTTCTTCCTCATCCAACAAATTCGGTGAACTCGTTGGCGGTCCGCAAGGGAGGCCCCATAAAGGGTCCAAGTGAACGTAAGCCCTCTAACGAAGCGCCAGATTACACATGGACCATTGGCAAGAGCAGCACTCACGCGCCAGTCTAAGCCACCTGAAGGTTGACAACGAAGAAAGGGGGAGCAGCAAAGTAAACTCACCTTTCCACAATTGAGGTACTCGACGGCTGTCTCTCGGAAGAAGAAGTACACGAAGTCGCCCAGGGCAAACGAGCTCACAAAGTCAGGTGCTGTGGAGCAAAGAGAAGGAGCTGGGGTGAGTTAGAGTTGCTTGAGGCAAGAAGCGAGGGAAACATCGAGCTGTGCAAACAGTTCAAATGTACGCAGCAAAGCTTGGGTTACACCTGTTGATAGTTCAAGTAGGCTGCTGGGAGAGAAGACAACATTGCATTTTTAATGGTTAAGGTAGATGATTGGTAGCAAGCCTGTGTTACACCTTTAACGTTTACATAAAAAGAAAAAAAAGACATAAGTTGTCTTCGTTATATGACATATACCAGTACTTTCCACACGCTATTTTATTGATAGCCACAATCTATGGATCCCGGAACTCGATACATGTTCTCTTGAATCCGTTAAGTGCAGATAATCAGACGACTTTTTCTGTTCTAACTGGTATGTTAAGTATAGGCTATGTGTTGCAGTGAATGTAAGACTTGTGTCGGTCAGAAACTTCTTTCCGTAGCATACAAAGCATGACGCGGGCATAAAGCTACAAGTTTGATTTATTAGGTCGTCCTATAAGTTCGTAAACACGTGGGGAAAATTGATTGTTTTGAAATTTTTCAGTATACGAAAAATTGAAACAAAAGTACCCGGTTCTGATCAACCGAAAACGCGCTTTCATACAGCAGGTCAATGCTAAGCCACACAGCGCCGAGAAGACCAAAGACAAGTTTGAAGAGCTGAACGGTGTTGACGTTTTGTCTCATCCAGCGTACAGTCCTGACTGTGCGCCATCAGATTCCAAAAAAGTCTTGGAAAATGATGGTCTTTATTTTGAGGAATAATTTCTTTTTATTATTATTAGGCGAGTAAAATTTCATTTTCTTGCATGTGTTTACGAAGTTATGGGACAATCTAGTACATCCTGTCCTTGATATAGGTCTTCATTTAGCGATTGCTGACATATATCGAGGCTACCAGACCTGTAGCTGCTAAGCCTGAGTTGCACTTTGAAAGGTTAAGCTGGATCAAAGAAACAAAGCGTTGGTCACATTTTTAGATAAACTTTTGTTGCACTTGAGAGTTACGACCAAAATTCAGGATTTTCTAATAGCTGGTTGCAAATATGCGTTTAAAAATTTAGAATAATTAACGTCAAGAACCGAATGCCTATTTAGCAGAAAATAACTAACGTACGGTAAATATAAACAGATAGCACTAATGGCATGCAGTGACATCCCCTAATTCGTCATTGTCGACGTCTCTAATTCCTTGTAAATTTTGATACCACCGCTCATAATGCGAACTATGATCGCTCAGTTTGTGAAGATCGAAAATGTTTCGTGCATACGCAGACAAAATTACTTACTTCATCCTTCACAGATATTAACAATTGGTAGCTACATAAATGTTACGTAAAATAACAGCATGTTTTTTCTTCAGTGATTTGTTGACGCAAATCTCTAAAATGCTTACTTTACATAATATGGTGTTTTCCACACACAGCAACAGTTAACGGGCACCAAGATAAATATTTTACTGTCACAAAACCCAACTTGTTCGTTTATTTAGCATTACGCCGCTGCGGTTCCATAAACAACTAGAGTACTCTGAGAGCGCATACCTCCGCCAAGCGAGGCAACGGTAACAAAAAATTCAAATTGGCTCTGAAACCATAATTTTCTTTATATAGACTCCAAAATTTAATCATTTGTGCCTTTTGATAGTAATAACAGCTCGTGCAATTTTTTTGAAAATCCGTTCATAACTTTCTGAGTTATACTACTAACAAACGTTACGACAAACATGAGTCAAACATGCAAACAAACATACCGATCTGCACCAAAATTTAATCATTTGTGCCTTTTGATAGTAATAACAGCTTGTGCAATTTTTTTGAAGATCCGTTCATAACTTTTTGAGTTATACTACTAACAAACGTTATGACAAACATGAGTCAAACATGCAAACGAACATGCCGATCTGCACCAAAATTTAATCATTTATGTCTTTTAACATTACTAACAACTCCTATAAATTTCATTATGATCCATTCATTATTTTTCAAGTTATTGTGCTAACAAGCATAAAATTAAAAACAGTGAGAAAAGAACGAACAAACGGATCATTACCAAAATTCGGTCATTTACTCTAGTTATAGCTATACCTTACAACTCATGTTAATTTCATCAAAATCCATTCATAACTTTTTGAGTTGTGGCATTGAGAAAAATGAGGAGACAAACAAACAAATGGATAGACATATTTTCACCAAAAAAAAATCATCTGTTCCTCCTAACATACCTAACAATCCCTGTAAATTTCATTAAAATCGGTTCATAACTTTTTGAGTTATCTTGGTGACAGACAGACAAAGAGACAAACAGACAGACATACAAACACGACGAAAACATAACCTCCTTGGCGGAGGTAATGAGTGCTACGATTAGCACGGGACAACGTGTAGTTAAGCTGGTGAGCTTAATTAACTCTTCGCAGCGATGAAGAGCTCGTTCCATAAGCATCATGAAGTCATCGAGTGGGCAGAGGAATTAGGTTTTGAGACTTGACTGGATCAGACTTCAGAGAGATGAGCTGCCTGCCAATAACTGAACCGGTTTTCAGGTGTTAACCTTGCACAGATTCCTCTTAAAACTTGGGAAAATTCGGACCTTTGTTCGTTAAATGGAGTTTTCCGTCGCCTCAGATGAACTTGGGCCCTTACAAGTGGCGAAACCAACATTCCAGTCTTGAACTTAAGGCAAATCAAGTCGAGTGAGCTTAGCTTGACTCAGACGAGCCATTCAATGAAGCCTCAGATACTTCGGGGCTGGAATGGTGCGGAATTTCAGACACACGTGCCGGCTTCGAACCCATGAAGGAAGTTTCGTGCGGTGACCGTCAATCGGTTACTCTCGAGCATTGCTAGCACTCAGCCCAGCTCCATAAAGTAGTCAGCCGACTCAAGGTTTCCATGCAAAATGGTGCTTGGAAAGATAACTATTCTGGACAAGCGCACAAACACCGAACACTGCAATGCCGAGGCCACAGTATACTTCCGTGTGAACGTGATGTGAGGATGCGCAGCTCGCATGTCGCTCATGCCACCGTATCTATGCTACCGAGGTTAAATATATTTCAAAATGAGGAATAAGTAGCTCATCCTCGCTTCTAGTTGTTCGTGTGAATGCATCAGGGGTCTTGGCATTAGAGTCCACGGCGATAACAGCCCGAGGTACATAAGACGTTTATAACTATTTACAACAAAAACTATCCATACGCTAATGTACTGATTAGGGAACGTTGACAGGTCGCCGTTCGGCACAATTAACACTTACATGTTAGCTACTGCCACGGGCCAGCTGCTACAGATATCGGTTCACTACAAATAACTACAGTCATCCACTACTGTGGTGCAGCAGCCCTACACGACAACGGTTCACAACAAATAAGCAGAGGTACGACCATCAGGCCGTCAGCAAGCACCCAGGCGCCGCCAGAGCAGCACGCGGAGTATCACTCAACACACACGCAACCAAAGTGGCCCCTTGCGAGAAGAGTAAATGCAAGCGCCTCATAAAAACAAACGTTCGCCCCAGTCTCGCCATCAGAGAAAATTTCCGTAATGGATAAGGAACGGCGCGTGCAGCCTGCGTATCACTGAGGTACGAGATGTATTTTTACGATAGCTTGTAATGCACGCTCGCCTTCGCCGAAATAAAAATGCCACTGAGCTTTTTACGGCTGCGGGTAAGAGGCATCTTATGCAAGGAGGGATATAGAGAAAATAAACCTGAAGCTGTGAAGCGCATTCGGCTCCGGGCGTAATCCTTTCAGGTACACAATGGAAGGCTCTAGCGAAAATTACGAAGCATTCGGGCAGAATGAGATGTTCGGTGGCTCGAACAAGCTCTTCAATCACAGCAAATGTCTACGCCGAGGGGAAAATAAAAAATCTGTAAGCGACAGACGAAAGCATTTACGAATATCAAAGGTAAAGGTAGTTACCGTGAACTCTAAATTGTCGAGCAAAATTTAAAACAAAAGCTAATTGGACCGCGCGGGGCGGGATGCAGGCAGTCGATGGTGGATGCTTTTTTTTCAGTTGAGTTTCTCAGCAAGTTTCGGGCAACATGAGGGGGCGCTTTGTAATTAATTAGATTTAGCTGGTCCCTAGATGCTCCGACATATGTTTATCAGTAATAACCCCACCTCAAGTTATTGCTACGTAACTATATGACTAATTAAAACCCACCAACGATGCATTTATCTAAAACCACGACAACCACAATGCTGGCCAACACAATTTACCTTTAGGCTAGTGAAAGATTGAAAACATTCGTAAATGTGCTCGAAGTCATCCGAGAAGCTGAAACATAGCTCTGAATGTGGATGTACGATTAAACGCAATGCCAGTAGTAATCAATAGTGCCAAAAGGCTCAAATAATACAACTGGAACGCGTTAACAAAGGCAAAAGGTACATATATGAATGCCCAAGGCAATGACTCTTTCTACTTCAGAATCGTGAGACTCAAGTTTATGCTAAACAATTGCAGGAACAATAGACCACCAAACGCACCAAGAACGAGAAACTCATATTGAAAACGCTAAAAATGTAATGCTAAAATGCAGAGTGCCAGCAGGGGTGGTAATTCCAGAGGTTCCACACAGCAGATTGCGACCGATGACACGCGGGAGTACACGGGATTGGATCGGATTATCCAGGGCATGTTGCAGCTGTACAGAACTGAGGCTGGTGGTACGGGTGAGGGCGCCCAAAGGCGAGACTTGCACGTTCTTCCGCGCGCTTCGGTACGTTCGTTCTTGTGCGGGCTTCTACATCGTTACTCTTACGCGTGCTGCTTCTCGGTCGTTTTTTGTGCGCGCTTCTACACCGTTACTCTTACGCGTGCTTCTGCTCGGTCGTTGTTACGCATAAGTCTGCACGGGCGTTCCTGTATGTGCGCGTACTTCTGCAACGTCAACGTCGCACATGCTTCTGCACGATCGTTCGTGTGCATTTTTCCTTACAGTTATTCTTACGCGTGATTTCTACACGATAGCTCTAGAGCGTGCTTCTACACAGTTGTTCTTGTGTGCGCTTTTACACAGCCGTTCTAGGGCGTACTCTACACAGTGGTGTTTTGTGCGATTGAACAGCCGGCACGGACGTTTTAGTCCATCTCAACCAATTAATTAATGACTGCTCATAAACTAACGACCATTATTTACAATTTGAGTCTTTATCGTACGATGGTTTGGGCTAAGCAATGCGAGAAAATGAAAATATTTTACCAAGACCTGCTCGTGCTCCTACACGGTCGTTTGTTCCAATACGGCGCCCTAAGTTAGTTATAGTTAGCAAGTTTAAGCCTCCGTTTCCGAGCAGAACGATATCACAGAGAAAAGAGCAAGGGACATGTAGTATGTCAAGAGAAACGGGAAAACCCATGCACGAAGGTGTTTCCACACAGGATCAACGCGCATGGACCAGCAATTCGGGAAAGAAGAGGAAGAACAGAAAAAGCATGTGCAAGTAGGAGTATGAAATCGGGAAGGAAGCAAAGTGGGCATGAAAGAGAAACGTCCCGAAGGCCTAGCCAATGGCTGAGGTAACCTACACGGGCCCCCTGGGGTTGCATGGCCCCATGGCATAGGATGGACGAACCTAAACTAACGTATGGCCCATCCTGTGCCCCCTGAGGGGTACGGCAGCCTAAATGACAACAACCAAATACTTAGCAAGTAGGTCAATAGGTTGCCTAAGCCTCCCGAGATATAACTACTGTCCTTCAAATGAGAAAAAGAAGGGGCAAGCCGAGGGCCTAGCTACGGCCAGGTAACCTATGAAACCCCTGGGGCACTGCTTCCCACAACACAGGATGGGCAAACCCAACGACATAATACTTGATGGAATTATAAATTAGTTCATATATCGGACAATGGGCTCAGCATTGTGCTGAAGAACGATAAAAAAACCTCATTGCGCAGCACAGAAAGTAGAGGCAGGAGCAGCACGCCAATAACATTAAAAAAAACTATCAAATGTGAAATTTTAACCTAGGAATAACCGAATGAAATTGTATTGTAACAGGCACAAACTTTCAATTATTTTCAACAATTCCCAGTTTTAGGTCGCATGCCCGTTCTGTCGCCTGTAGGTCAATACTATATCGAACAACCCAGCAAATCTTCAGTTCTTCCTAGAAATGTCATTATCCTTTACGAGTAACACTGGGGATTATAATTAACCTTTTAGCTCCTGCAATACATATTCTTGAGTATTACCAGAGGAACAGCGAGAGCCGAAAGGTTCAGTACGGTGAGATCGTAACGCTCACATCAAATGCTTACAGTAAATACAACAAAACGCGTAAGAAAAATTCCCCCAAAAAGCTTTGTCGATACACAATAAAGTAAAAATGCATCGGAAGCGGCAACGTCGTCTCGATGCGGAGAGCCCATAAGCGATCGAGGCAATGCGAAGTCAGGGAAGACGCCGTAGGAGACGGTCGTTATTTTATCGCTCAAAAGCGAAATGATATATCATGGAGGAAAATAAATAGATGACAAAAGCTCGACCGCAGCGCGAGAGGCAATAAAATCATTGCTAAGATATTGCGCAGGAGTGGGACGTCCATAAACAGCATTGTCCGGGAGCGAGGAGTTGCCTGCAAAGGGGCACGGGGCTGTGAGGAGAAACGCAGTGGTCGGTAGACGTGGTGTGGGTGTAGGAAAGATAAGAGGAATGGTAGGCTGGCTGAAATTTTGTACTTTTGGGGATGCAGAAAAGAAGATGAAGGAAACCGTGGATAGAAGCGTTGTAGTTTTGCAAATACGAAATAAAGGAAGAAACTGTGTTGAGAATGTAGAAAAAAGTGGAGGAAATGATGGACAAAAGCGTTGCAGATGAGATGATGCAGCGAAGAAGAAAAAAAAAAAGACACGGAAGAACGTTGGGATACTCGAGTGAGGTGACCTGCAGCTGGGTACAATCGTATTAAGTGGCGAAAGAAGAGACATACAATGAATACAACTGTGAACACTCACCGTTCAGTACGGTGAGATCGTAACGCGTCGTACGCAGAGGCTCTCGGTAGATGAGAGGGTCGAGGCCGGCGAAGTCGGCGACCGAGCCCACGTACAGCTGTCCGTCTGCAAGGCAAAGGGGTAAGCTCTAACTTATTTCTATAAGAGATAATTTAAACTACAAGAATGCTGCAAAAATTTGCACTCGAAAGTTGATGCATCTGGTAACTGACGTTTTTGTAGTTCCTGCATCACTAGCTAAATGGAATGGTCAAGAAAGCTGCACTCCCTGCAGCTAAGGACTTGCCTAGGACTGAAACCTATCCTTTGAATAAGATATGTTCCAAAATACCTAATAACATGGGTGATATTTAAAACTTTTAATAAAGCGTTTGTTACAATGCACTAACTATAAACAGTATGTCTTTTCAGCTTAAAGGCAGTTTGAAACGCGCAATTAAAAATCGTTACCAAACTCAACAATCACGAATATGACACACTATATTACAGTGAAAAACACACTGTTGTGCATTGTATCAATGCACACATGACATCAGAAATAAAATAATTATAAGGTCACACGTATCAAGGTAATACATTAAATATAGCAAAACGTCCAATACTCACCAGCAAAGACGGACGTGCTGTTGTGAGAAGGTCCGAAGGGACACAGACCTCGGCCCTGGAACTCTTTCTCCATGTGTAGCACTCCGTTCTGTAAGATTAAACAGACGTAATTGTAAGCTTGGGTCGAAAACTCATTAACACATAGGGTACAGCTTCAGTGATAACTTTGCAAATGATATAATTTTCCAAATATATTATTTAGGTTTGGAGGTATTTTCAAGGGCGACTCCTTGAAAACGTTGGAAAAGGGAAAAATTCATGAGTATGAGGACTGTGAACTTACACCAACAACTTTAAGTTCAAATAATGATTTTTTTCATCGAGAGCTACACAGTTAAAAAGTTCGCGATCAACATGAAAATAGTATAAACCAAACTATGACTGAAAAAAACACTGCTAATGAATTCACTTCCTGCAGTGCCCTTATATTAAAAATAGATGCGCTCGTGAGACCCTAAAATACATATGCACATTGAAGAAATTATGAACACAAATCATAGGGCTGGATCACTACCCTTCCACTCTCAATTTCTGTATTCTTTCTAAAACACAGGCAACTTCAAAAGTTAGGAGTAAATTAAAAGAAACAAGTGCTTGATTTAGAATGTCCCATACGAGTGTTAGAGCACACAAAAACAAAGAGAAGATCCCGTTACCGAATGATCTCATTACCAGAACAAACAACTCAAAAACCACAAAAAAACTCATGATTGAACTCAGGTCATTTCCTCAAAAGCCCCAACGTAAAATAATAACAGTCTTCATGAACTACTCATGGAGACATTACAAAATTAAAATGTTACATGGTACACAAGAGAATGTACGTATATACAAGTATTTGAACGCTTGCCAGCAGGGTGTGCAATGGGGGTTTTAGCAGTCGATTTTACTAACGATTTACCAGGGCTGGTAAACCCCATGGCACACCCCGTTTGCCTGCCAACGTAGTTTTGCTCCCCAATCGCTTTACTATCTCATAAACTGAGAGAGCTTCGGACGTGAGACTCATTTGAGTGATGTAACTGAGAAACCTGAATGAGCAAATAATTCGCTGGCTGCTCAAATTTTCCAGGAGTCATGCCGCTTCTAGCATTGAAAATAAAAAATATCATGAAAATGTCTATTAGGGCCGCTTGGTTTGAGTTTGGTGCTGGCATACCTCTACAGTAAACGTTAACTAAAACGCGTAACCGAAAGATTTAAGACCGCTGTTGACAGCGATACTGAAATATCAGTAGTGACTTCCGTGGACTTGTTACTCGTAGGAGCTGTCACACGTAGATCTGTACTGAAATTATAGTTTCTCCATCCGTAGACTAAATTCCAGAACAAAGGTTTGAAATTATAGATTTGATTGACCTTTCACCGCAAGAGTTGATCATACTTTCGCCGTATGAATAACACCATTTCGCACAGTCCACATATGGGACGCCAAGCATTTAAGGACTAACCCTAAACCGTCCACTGTGACCAATTGGGCACGTTGAAAATAATATTTCTACGAAAGTTGATGCTTAATTACGAAACTAAAAGGTCACGACAGCAGTAGGTACTAGGTAGCACTGAACTGCGACCTGTTACTAAACTTGGTTCTACAGCCTGTCAGGGGATGCGTGTCTAAAGCAATAAATATTCTGATCGACAGGTATTTTGCCAAAGCTGAACTTTTAAAGATTTGAAATTTCACATAGATTATAACACTGAAGAACATGTTTTTTTTCAAACACATGAAAAGGATTCCCTAAAGGACAAATTTTTGAGTCGAACGGACTCGTAGAGCAGTCATGCTAAGGAGATTTACCAGTCCAGTATGGTACAATGCAAAATTTCCTGCTTTCTGGAGCTTCAACGCATTTATTTTCTGTCATATTTGTTTTATAACAAAGCACATAAATTCTTCTTTACTAAATTATCTACAAAATATTTATAAAATATAAAGGATAGCATACCAAGAATATTAGTTTCCTAAGGCAATAATTAAACATTTCCTTCACAATTACAACATGTAATGATTCGGTCCAAATTTTCCTGTAGTAACCACAAACATAGCTCATCCAATATGCCTAGCAGAAGGCCACACTATCATTTTTTAAGAATAAAAGAGAACAACAAGTCGATTCCTAGTAAACAGTTAGTGAGGCAATGTCGAAGTTCATGCTCCCCTATTGACGAGCTGTGATGATTCAAAGAGAAAAAAGAACAAGAGTCACGCAGATGGCCAAGCACGACTTAACGACTGCCCACGTGACTTCAAACCGATCCACTACAACCGCTATATGGATGATACCTTTCTAATATTCAACAATCAAACAGATTCTGATCTCTTTCTGCAATATTTGAATAGCAAACATCCAAATATCAAATTGACTGCCGAAAATCAATCAAACAATTCTTTAGCCTTTCTCGATGTTCTAATAACCAACCAAGACTCAAAACTGACCACTGGAATTTACAGAAAACCCACATTCTCAGGCCTCGAGACAAGTTCTTTCAGCCACTGCTACAATCAATTCAAAATCAATGCAATAAAAACTTTACTATTCCGAGCATACCATCTGTCTTCCTCCTACCTTGCATTCTCCAACGAAGTTGACTTTCTCCGAACATTCTTTAAAAATAACGGCTANCGGTGAGATCGTAACGCGTCGTACGCAGAGGCTCTCGGTAGATGAGAGGGTCGAGGCCGGCGAAGTCGGCGACCGAGCCCACGTACAGCTGTCCGTCTGCAAGGCAAAGGGGTAAACTCTAACTTATTTCTATAAGAGATAATTTTAATTACATGAATGCTGCAAAAATTTGCACTCGAAAGTTGATGCATGTGGTAACTGACGTTTTTGTAGTTCCTGCATCACAAGCTCTATGGAATGGTCAAGACAGCTGCACTCCCTGCAGCTAAGGACTCGCCTAGGACTGAAACCTATCCTTTGAATAAGATATGTGTTCCAAAATACCTAATAACATGGGTGATACTTAAAACTTTCTAATAAAGCGTTTGTTACAATGCATTAACTATTAACAACATAGGTGTCTTTTCAGCTAAAAGGCAGCTTGAAACGCGCAATTAAAAATCGTTACCAAACTCAACAATCACGAATATGACACACTATATTACAGTGAAAAACACACTGTTGTGCATTGTATCAACGCACACATGACATCAGAAATAAAATAATTATGAGGTCACACGTATGAAGGTAATACATTAAATATAGCAAAACGTCCAATACTGACCAGCAAAGACGGACGTGCTGTTGTGAGAAGGTCCGAAGGGACACAGACCTCGGCCCTGGAACTCTTTCTCCATGTGTAGCACTCCGTTCTGCAAGATTAAACAGACGGTATTGTAAGCTTGGGTCGAAAACTCATTAAGACATAGGGTACAGCTTCAGTGATAACTTTGCAAATGATACAATTTTCGAAATATATTGTTTAGGTTTGGAGGTATTTTCAAGGGTGACTCCTTGAAAACGTTGGAAAAGGGGAAAAATTCATGTGTATCAGGACTGTGAACTTACACCAACAAATTTAAGTTCAAATAATGATTTTTTTTTTCATCGAGAGCAAATACACTGTTAAAAAGTTTGCGATCAACATGAAAATAGTATAAACCAAACTATGACTGAAAAAACAGACTGCTAATGAATTCACTTCCTGCAGTGCCCTTATTTTAAAAATAGATGCGTTCATGAGACCCTAAAATACATATGCACATTGAAGAAATTATGAACACAAATCATAGGGCTGGATCACTACCCTTCCACTCTCAATTTCTGTATTCTTTCTAAAACACAGGCGACTTCAAAAGTTAGGAGTAAATTAAACAAAACAAGTGCTTGATTTAGAATGTCCCATACGAGTGTTAGAGCACACAAAAACAAAGAGAAGATCCCGTTACCGAATGATCTCATTACCAGAACAAACAACTCAAAAACCACAAAAAACTCATGATTCAGCTCAGGTCCTTTCCTCAAAAGCCCCAACGTAAAATAATAACAGTCTTCATGAACTACTCATGGAGACATTACAAAATTGAAATGTCACATGGTACACAAGAGAATGTACGTATATACAATTATTTGAACGCTTGCCAGCAGGGTGTGCAATGGGGGTTTTAGCAGTCGATTTTACTAACGGTTTACCAGGGCTGGTAAAACCCCATGGCACACCCCGTTTGCCTGCCAACGTAGCTTTGCTTCCCAATCGCTTTACTATCTCCTAAACTGAGAAAGCTTCGGACGTGAGACTCATTTGAGTGATGTAACTAAGAAACCTGAATGAGCAAATAATTCGCTGGCTGCTCAAATATTCCAGGAGTCATGCCGCTTCTAGCATTGAAAATAAAAAATACCCTGAAAATGTCTATTAGGGCCGCTTGGTTTGAGTTTGGTGCTCGCATACCTCTACACTAAACGTTAACTAAAAACGCGATACTGAAATATCAGTAGTGACTTCCGTGGACTTGTTACTCGTAGGAGCTGTCGCACGCAGACCTGTACTGAAATTATGGTTTCTTCATCCGTAGACTAAATTCCAAAACAACAATCTTATATATGATTGACCTTTCATCGCAAGAGTTGATCATACTTTCGCCGTATGAACAGCACCATTTCGCGCAGTCCATATATGGGAGGCCAAGCATTCAAGGACCAACCCTAAACCGTCCACTGTGACCAATAAGGCGCGTTGAAAATATTTCTCGAAGGTTTATGCTTCATTACGAAGTTAACAGGTCACACAGCAGTCGGTAGCACTGAACTGCGACCTTTCACTAAACTTTGTTCTGCAGCTTGTCAGGGAATGCGTGTGTAAAGCAATAAATATTCTGATCGACAGGTATGTTGCCAAAGCCTAGCCTAGCAGAAGACCACACTATTATTTTAAGAATAAAGGAGAAGAAATCGATTCCTAGTAAACAGCGAAGCAATGTTTAAGTTCATGCTTGCCTACTGACGAGCTATGATGATTCAAAGAAAACGTGGATCAAGAGTCACGCAGATGGCAAAGCATGACGGAAAACCTACGTACATACAAAATACTACCCGTTACGATAGGTTTATTTTCACCTCTTAAACGGTAAATCTAATCAGATTCCTGGTAAGACTTCCCTCGTGAAACGTAGATATATGTAGATCTACAGCAGAAAGTTCTCTCTGCATACAAACTAGTTCCGCGCATAGGCCTACGAGCATTAGTTGAGACAAAAACATAGTACTGAAACAAGGTCATTAGCAATAGTTTTAAACCAAATAAGAAGCGCAGTGGGTACAATAAGCAATCCCAATAACATGAGCATGAACTCGTACACTTGGCTACAAGGTCGTGAACACGAAAGGTGCAGCATTTAGATGCTACCCAATGCATGAAGTGGAATAAGCGAATGACCGTCTCGACTGATATGACGCTCGCGCCACATGCGATAAAAAAGAGAGAGAACTCACCTCTAACTTGAACTCCCGACACATGGGGTCGTAGGCGTTGGTGCCGCATATAATGTAGTGACCAGGCGCTTTGCTCGTCAGGATGCGGATGTAGTTCTGGCAGACTTCTTCAGAGCCTCCCTTGAGGTAACACGATTGCTTGGGCGACTGCCCGGGTAACCAGTCGATTTGCTGTGGGGAAACCAAAAGAGACAAGTTAGCTTAGCTGCGGTGCGACTGACATGGCGGTTGTTGCCATTAATAAAACTTAGTTCTGTTTGTGTCTGCGTTATGGCACCTCCGAGCCAAGCTCCTTAAGAGTAATTCCTGTTCATGTACAAGATGGAAAAAGTGTATCACCATGGACAAGACGGAAAAAGGGTATCAACATGGAGAAAAGAAAAACAATTGGTAATTGCGATACTTCTAGTATTTACCTACATTCACAGAGAAGCCCAGGGCAAGGTACGTTCACGACAAACACAAACTTAATTGTTACTTTATTCCTAGTTTAAGCCTCCCTACCCACAGAGTACACTGTGATCCAAAGAGAGGAAGAAAGAAGGGACAACGAACGCCAAGAGAAACGTCGAACCCATGCACGAGCTAACGAGCACGGGAACAGCAAGTCGGGAAAGAAGAGGAAAAAACAGAACAAAGCGTGAGCAAGTAGAAGTATGAAATCGGGAAGGAAACAAACTCAATTTACGTGAAACCAACAGCTGTTACTGATGCAGAGAAGCAAACCATAGATCCAGTTGCGGCAACGCGATATCACAGTAAGAAATCGGATTACGAAAAACCAAAAACACAACAGCAGTTCATGAATGCAGGCGAAGAAACACTAGGGCTACGTCACGAGAAACCGCAACATGAGAGCATAATACGAGGACCTCACAGTTCAATTCCGATGCAGACAGCAAACAGTCCAATAATACGGCTGAGCAAGAGTAACACAAAACTATACATCAGATTACAAGAAACCAAAAGCTCAGCTGTGAATGCCGGAAACCCTAAGTCCAGGAACTGTCACAAGAAACGGAAACTCGAAATCGCATTGTGAGAAACCAACAGCTCGGTTACCGCTACAGGAAACCAACACGCCGGCGACGGTCACTCGATAAAAATAATACAAGAAGTGAAACAGCAAAATAGGGTTACGATAAACCAACATCTCAGCTAAAGTCACGAAATGCCAATTAAGGTATCTGAAAGAAATACGTGAAACCGACAGCTCGGTAACAGCTACGGCGAACCAACAGTCTAGCAACGGTCACGAGAAACCGTTTAAAGCTCGAGACCGGCCAAGAAACCTACGACCCCCTGCCCAGCTAATCGATCGCTTGTGAACGTCAACTGCAGACCGCATTTTTCGCTCTTTTTACAGCAGTTGGAGGAACGCAGACTGATAAATGTTTGGCTCGAACGTAAGGAAAAAATCCAGTTTGGTAGAACCGTGGCAAAGGAGTTTTCGCAAGAGAGCTCTACTTGGAGAAACAAGGTTTTTGCCTGAAAGCAACTGATAAGAAAAATAGAAACTCGATGTTAAAGAGCAGAAAAATCTACTGAAAAACCGCGACCCATTATTCTAGTACGGTAACGCAATCGGCAAAATTGCCTTTGCACAAAAAACTTAAATGTGACAATCATTAAATAATGTAAAAAGTGCAAAATACGCGTTAAAAAATGCAACGAACGTATTTTTAATTTACATTAATGTTTCGAGAAAAGATCGACATAGACAACCATACCCAAGTCGGGAATCTTGAAAAAAAGACTTCATTCTCTGCAATATAACTTTGTAAAGCTGCAGCCACAGAATATTTTCAGTTCATGGAACACTGTATTAGCTAGAGCCATAAAGAGCTTCAGGATAACAAATCCAGCTTTTCGAACAAACTACATATAGCGTCAACAGGGCTCGTCACTCTGGTTATTAAAACTATTTCGTCCCAAGCATTAAGGGCTCTATTAACTAGTTTTCTGAGCGTGCGCAAACAGCGTGCCGTCGTTCAAGTTGTAGCATAAGCAATTATTGTCAGCTCACCGTCGCAGGTGAAAGATCAATTCGTAAAAAACCGGCACTAGCTCATATCGGTCTCTACAGACAGTAGTTTTAGAAACCATTATCAACTAAACAGCAGTTTTCAAAAGCGTTAGTATGAAATGATGTTATAACAACAATAATTACATGTACGAAACACCAGAACTGTTCGCTCCTCTTCGGGGTACTACTCGGAGGAATACGTAGCTGTGTTACGCATTTTCTTCAATGATTTTCAGCTCAATTTACGCCGCAAGAGCTCAGAGTAAAGAAAGCTTCTACGAGGTAAAAAAGTGTAAAATTTAGTGCCCACGCAACAGCTTACAGAAAGCAAAAAGTTTTTACTTTTATTCGGTAGCAAAATAAAGCGACAGGGTAATGTCAACCCAAGAATCATATGCTGCACATAAAATTTTTAGATCGACATGATCGAAAACGTTGTAGAGAGGATGACTCGAAGGCCATGGAAGGCACTTTTACTTCAGGTTAGACATGCTAAGCTTCGTAACTATACCCTTTACGAATGCACAGTTAGAAGATACCAGCTACTGGTCATTAGTGTTTGGGTGAGACAAAAAACAAACAAATAAACAGGAGCCTTCTGGTCAAAGGGATATTGCATTTGTTCGTCGAAAAAAAGGTAAAGTTGGAAACTTTGCGCAGGTAAACGGAGTGATGCAGCAAGATCAACACTATGTCAAAATTCTTAATGAAAATGTGCAATCTCCCTTAGACCCACTTGGATCTGTCGAGAGGATATGAATCCAGAGCATACGGCCAAATCCGTAAAGAAATAATTACTAGATTATAATGTAAGTCTTTCACAGTGGTGAAGCCAAAGCTTGGATTTGAATCAATAAAATTTGATACAATTTTAGTGCAGGGAGACCATGAAGCCTTGACGAACCGCAAAAGTTTGCCAAAGAGCAGCGAGTCAATATTTGTGACAGACAGGGCTACGCAGAGATAAGGTTGTAACAAACGGTCTATTCGCTCTTCAAGTTGTTGCTCCTTTTGCCATTATGCCAGTTCTAATGGACACTTTGAAGTATAAACATGCAATGATCAGCCTAAGTGTGCCTAACTTAAGAGTTTCAAAAAACCTCAAGCCTAAACATTGAAACTGGAATCGCCCTAGACTGGACAGCAGTTCATATCTCTATTTCTCGTGAGCGCGAACGTGTCAAGAGCAAGAGTCCGTTGATAAAGAGAGACAAAAGATGAAGTAGGAATAAAATATCAAGCTGAAACAATACTAGTCTTTCAATGTTTGGTAAATTAATTGTTTTAAAATATCATCAAACGCTAAGCCAATAAAAGCTAAAACTTTATCTGCATTCCTTACGTGCGGCGTTTAACCCTTCCTGCAATCACACATTTATACAGGCATACAACAGACTGCTGTAGAGTGGACTGTAGATAAAATATGTTAGGTAATGTTAAAATTTGGATTCCTGTACGATCAAAATTTTCATTAGCTACAACCAGATAATTATTTGAGACAGGTATTAAGGAATTTGAATATGGTAATATGGTAATGGTATGGTAATTCTACTAACTTTAGTAAATAACTTCATCGAAATAAAATTCATTCTGCGATCTGTCACTGTGTTTCAGTCGAGAATACCTACTTAGCAAACTTTTAAAATCACTATTTGTCTGCACTGCCAGGTATTGAATGGATACCTACCTCAAGTATAAAAAACACACGGGAATGACAAAATTCAAATGTAACTGTTGAGATATAAATACATGTAAAAACACAGCAGTCCATTTTACAGTGGTGCGATAGTTTCTTCCTTTGGAAATGTAAACAAGCCCAAAAGCCAGTCCAAAAATTTCAACAGCATTAGATTCATTTTCTAAAGTTGCTACGGAAATTAGTAGTTATGAACAGTGAGTTTCACTTTCCACAAGAAAATTAAATCCACTCAAAGAGCTGAATTTGAACAGTGCAAGGAATAAGCAAGAGTATCACAGGGCAGTGTAGGTATGTATATAGCGAAGCAGTTGCGCAGGCAGCCATAGAACTGGCACAGTCCATTGCCTCACAGCAGGAGGGCAGCAGGGGCATTCGACACTTATGGAAAGCCTGGAGCTGAGCCGTCGCTTGCAAGACCTCGGCATGACAATGGAAGAGCTTAGCACAATGTGCGACTGCATCCGACACACCGACTGATAAGTAAACGGCCCAACATTAGCGGTGTCTAGGCGCCACTTTAGGGGGAACAGATATGCAAGATACGCAGCGCTCATCTGCAACTGGGACGTGGCTCTCCATCGCTACGGGACCTTTCGCGACTCCTTCATGCCCGCAGTGAGGTGCAACGAAAGTAGTTGTTAGAGCCCTGAATTACTACTGATCGTAATATCAATGTTATTTTCCCGAGGCTAATTTGCAGGAATCATTTAAGCCGCGAGAAGATAAACACGAGCATACTGAAAGGAAAACTATCATATGTACCAAAACT
Organism: Parhyale hawaiensis; assembly: GCA_001587735.2. Classification (NCBI taxonomy): domain Eukaryota; kingdom Metazoa; phylum Arthropoda; class Malacostraca; order Amphipoda; family Hyalidae; genus Parhyale; species Parhyale hawaiensis. The sequence goes on from LQNS02278160.1 coordinate 17,660,455, forward strand.
TGGAACGAATATTTGCAAGGAATCAGAAATGTCCAGGGTTCTGGAGCTGATAAGTAATAACATTTTGCAACATAAGCAAAGAATCAAAAATAAATTTCATAAGCCGGTAACATGTTGCCCACAGTCAATACTGAGGAAATAAAAGAACTATGATGATTTTGAAATGCTTTATTATTAACTAACAGAAATACAGACACTTGAGCCTTACATTTTCAAAGGACCTGACAAACTGTACTACTATACAACAAAAAGTTTAAAAGTTCGCCAAATGAAGAAGTCAAAAATTAAGTTTTTTATATAAATTGAGACAGTCGAGTTTAGTGAGACAAATGAAGCTTTATTCTCTGAAATCCCATGAAATTCTTAGACTATGAACTTGTGCAAAGTAGCATCACTAAATAACCAAATACAGGTTAGGCATACGCACGTAAAAATTGTCTATTGTTTATGGAAACTTTAACGTTCTTCCATGCTGATCCTCACACATAAAACATAAGAGCGACCGTATTTATGTTTGGCAAAAATTTTTAACCTTGCTGCCAAAGGAGACCGGTTGGTCACACTTTAAAGTGCTCGTCTTTCAAAACCTCACGTTTACTGTGAACGGACGGAAAGGGTTCACTGAGTCTCACGAAGATGCAATAACGATATACGTTGTGCTCGCTCCATGAATAAAGTTGACATTTTCCGTATATGCCCTATAGGTAACGGCCACACTAGCTCCAAATTGTTGTGCGGCAACGAATTAAATCAGAAACTGCAAATTTAACCTCAGTTACTCCAACCCGCAAACAACGACAAATTCTGCCCGAACTGGATCATACTTCAACGCTTACCTCCCAAAGGACAGTTCGGCCCCATTCCATATTGGGTTTCATGCATCAAGTGATCTAAACGGTAAATGGTGAGCTGACATGATCAACTCATCGCTTTACGCCTCACTTCACGGTACTTAGCAAGTCGGCCAAGCAGAATTTTTAGCAGCTCCAGGAGCTGTCGTGCGATTTTAGCTACTGGGGAGGCAAAAAAAAAAAAAAAAAAACTGGGTGAGGAAACATACCAGAACCAGTAGCTGCGCAGGGCATGCACGTCTGAGGGACGGCGCTAGGCACACTGATACGCCTAGCTAACCTACTACACACCAACACAGTTATACTTATTACTAAATTATTTTCTTTTCCCACGACACGAGATGCTTTACTCGAGGAAAATGGATAGGGCATGTGGTATACCAAGAAGAACGGCGAGTTGATCACTGGGAACTAAAACCGACCTACGTCAGCACCTCCCAGCCCACGACCCACCTCAGTGGACTGGTTGTGGCATACATACACAATATGTTCAACTGCTTGATAGCCCTTCCGTGCTCTTACAGCCTACTCCAGGAGAATAAGTGCAGCAGCGACACCTCCACCTCCTCACTGAACAGCGGCCAAGCCGCTACTAAGCCGAAGTTCAAATTCTAAAGCCATAGCGAGGGCCGCAAGTGGGATTGTTGAGTAAAGATACGATCTTGGGATAAAAAAAACCAGAGCTCTGGCACCCCTGGTTGTAGATCGACAGATACAAACACGCTGAACTCTACATGCCAGCGGATAATTAAATGCGCCGTAAGTACACAACATAGATTACCGATCCGAGTAGGAAAACCAGGGAAACACACAGGGTGCGAGAGAAAGCTGTCACGAAGGCCTATCTGGAGCCCAGTCCACACTACCGCCAAAATCTGTACAGACTAGGGCGTTTTCGCTGATCGCTGCATTTTCGCCGTCAAATCGAAGCTTTGTGCGTTTTCGCGAGCGTCCAACTTGCTGGGATATTTTCGTGCGATTTCGTCTGCGAACAATCACTTTCAAGTATTTAGTTCCTCTCACGCAATACGAATAATTTAGGCATTACATGAGGTTTTTTGCTTCTTTACAGACATTTTTTTAAAAGCCTTGAGCTTCTTTAAGTTCCAATTCATTGCAAATTTGACGAGAAATATGAAACTTCACTGCAGTAGTGACGCTTGTGTCGAAAACTAAGTGGACGGTAAACATTTTATCGACGTTCTGTAGTTGCACAGATGTGTTAAAGACCAAAAAATAAATGTATGAACACATTGCACAATGTATGGGGAACATTAACTGTCGTGGAACCCCACCTAAATATTTATTTACTTGACAGCCTCGAAAACAATACAGAGTGGTAAAGGAAAGTGTGAAAATGTCACTCCCCCCCCCCCCCCCCCCCCCC
>LQNS02278160.1:17674353-17685976 GCA_001587735.2 Parhyale hawaiensis
AATAGAATTATTCATCTTCCTTGAGATTGCTGTGATCCGTCTTACTCTGGAGAACCTTGCCACTAGCCTAGCACGCTGCAATGGACAATAAAAAGCGGTAGAAAGTTTGGTAGAAATTACCCGTATCGTGCTGGATAACTAGCATTGAGAGAGAACGATGCAGTCTTCCTTAGACCAGTAGACAGGTATTTGGCGGCGCTTGCATTCCACATGTACCTCTATCTGCAGACTTTTTGGGAAATGCAGAACGGAAAAGAAAGACTCGACACTCCATTACATGACCTTCGCAGGAAGGGGCTGGATTGGGTAGCACAAAATGTGAAGGTACTTTTTCAATACGTTCTCTTCACCGATGAGAATCGATGGACCCTCGATGAACCCGAGGGTTACGGGAAAGACTGGAAATACAAAGAGAGCAGTACTTCCTCATAGGCTCAGGTGTCTGCCTGGAGGTGAAGGCGTGATGCTTTGGACAGCAACCTTTGATAACGAGCTTGTTGTGCAACTCAGCGTGGCAGATGGAGTCAACACGACTTGTGAGCTTCATACCGACACCCTGCAAGAGCGCCGTGGTACAAAAGGAAACCCTCGGCATTCCACAAAAGTACATATTTTATCGTGAGAATTTGCCTCCTCGCGTCGCATCACTCATTACGCAAATACAAGTCTCGGCCAAAAGTAGCAAAATAATGAAATGATCGGCTCGTTCCGCTGATTTTAATCACTGAAGCACCACGAGAAAAGCACAACTGTACACGCAGTACATGTCTACAAAGGATTTCTGGGACACCACCCTGACGGCCGCAAGGGTTATACCCTACATAGGAGGAAATCCTAAGCTAGCCATATCACAGACTAAGGAACACAGACTGGCAATTCTTCAGTATTTTTGCAGGAAAATAGCGGCTCAATGATGACGTCACATTCCTCGTTTTACTGTTTTCATCATAAGTTGGTATACAGGATATGAGTTGTATCTGCTTAGCTCCAGCTGCACGAAATTTCATCGACGTTTCTTGGCTACAAAACTCTGAAGCTAGACGGCTTTTAAATAAAATTAGTGACTTGTTAGTAAATAATTATTTTCTCGTTTTGCCCAGTCCCAATATTATTCTCGTTAAACAAAATCGTTCAAGGCACAACGCTGATGGCTTAACTATGACGTAACAACAGCTCCAGGAAGAGCTCAAGGAGCTTCTATAGAGACAAGCTCCTTGGAAGAGCTGAACTGCGCTTAGAAACTGCCCGTCTGTGTTTTCATTAGTCTGTGGCCATATTCAAAGGACCAAAATCTTGTTTCTCGCCTCTGTAATCACGAAATATTCATAGTAAGCACTATTGGCTAGCTTAGTCTTAACTTTGTTCACCAATAAGTTAAATATCTATAAAAGAACCACGGCTTTCAATTCCTGATCCAACCGTCATCATATCAACGATCTATCACTAATCCGCATGTAACGGGGAACGGTGGCTATATCAAATCATGCAAATGACTATTTCTTCAAGGACTGCCAAACAGTGTTGTCATACAGCCAACGAAATTTCACAAATGTTATTAAAAACATTTTAAGCTTTACAAAATATATGTAATCTTGGCACACCTTTCATGCAACTAAAATGTAAGACTACCGGTATACTGTAGGTCGTCGTGGTTACCAACGACGTAAATGGATAAAGCAACTTGTCAGTGTTATGTTGTCTCCAGGTTTTCGTCAACATGTCAACAGCATTGATAGGAGGTAGCAAAGAATGTACCTGGAAAATGGACAGTACAATACATGCAACAACGAATTACCACCGAGTGATGCGTATACGAAAACAAAAACAAATACATAATTTACTAAGACAAACTCCTTGTATTCTTTATAGCTTTAAAAAACATTTCATAACAGTAATCACATACCACGTTGCTATCCAGCAAAAAAAAAAAATGCTAAGGGCACCACTAATATCGTAGCGGTTGGTTAAATATTTCCAGTATTTGTTAGGACAATTATTGGAAAACAAAATTCACTTTTCTGGTAGGTATTCACTTTGCGCCGTCGTGTAACTATTTTATTGGGTTCAGGTTTCGTTTACTAAACTCTATAATTATCGTATCAACAGCAGAAGTAACGCTAGAATTGACGATTTCAAAATATTAGTTACCTTCACTGTTGCCCTCTTCAGCATGAGCGGGGAGGAACTTTTGAATACGCTTTAATTATTTTAAGAACGCAACTTGAGTCGCACCTAACTTATGAATTCTCCGCGGGCGTAAATCTTTACACAAATACCGCTCTAATTCCGACACGTAATGTATATAAGTTTAATGCACAGTGCGACGGGACAGCGCCTTTTTGCCTAGCAGGTGTTTTCACACGGGCTTACAACGGAGCCAGTTTTGACGACGGTTTTGGCGCTGAAAGTTAGAACGTTAAGGTTACACGAGTACGATTAAGACTTCTAGAGAGAATAGGTTAGGAAAGCAGAGATTTGATTCAGTGTTGGGACCTCGTGAAACAAAAGCATTGCCGTTGAACGTAAGGTTATTTTTACGCGCTAGTATAAACACGGTTGGGTCTATTTGACACACGACAAAGTCTATTTCACGTAGGATGTGATGCATCTACACTCGTTACACAAATACACAAACCTACCCATTCGGCTCCCCGTCTTCATGCATTACAAACCAATCATCTCATTAGCAGGAAAGACTTCTCCATCGTCGATTTTTCAACCCCAATAGAATTGACAACTTTAGAATCTCTTTACATCCATAAAACAAAACCCAGCCTCAATACAATGACTACAGCTGTACCTCTCATCACGGTCCATAACTGATATTGTTTTCCAAATGCACTAGAACTTCTGATCATCCCGTTCAATGACTGTACCCGGTGCCTCCTCCTAATCGCCCGACTGCACGAGCATCTTTCTCCTCCCAACTGTACTAGCTCTGATCCCTCCGCTCACTGACTGTACCCAGCTGCCTCTTTCTAATCGCCCGCCTGTACGAGCATTCATGTTAGGTCTCTCCGAACTTGCCCCGCTCATTCACGTTTTACACCTCACACTGCCAACATCTCTCTCCCCATTAGCCTTTAGGTTTACGAAATGTAATGTAATTTTCTACTTTGAAATAATTTTTTTTTTGTAGTTACAGTACTTTTTTATTTTCTGAAGATGGGAAAGGAGGTCCTGAAACGCCAAATTATATCTTTAGACTAGTCGACATTTTTTACAGGAAATTTTCCTTAGTTTAGCTTTTTTCTTAAATACAGACATAATTGACATAGCTACAACATCCACTTCACGTTCCGGGTGACCGGACAAGGAAGCTTCACTTAATCATTGAGTTAATCATACAATAGATAATAGCGTGCAATATTCATACTCACATTTTGTACTTTGAAGTCATGTAAGGACACATTGTAGATCATATTTCTGGAAAGAAAAGAAAACAAAAAGGCATTAGATGACATCCAAACAGAGCTGTTAAAATGCATTGGAGAATAGAGAAACGACAATAGGAAGCGCGAAAGCAAATCCCAAAGCCTGTCAGTAGCCTACATTAGCGCAAGGAAAATGATACGAACACTTATCTGGCCAGGCTGGGGTACAAACTGTTCCGAAGTTTCTCCAAGCAACTAACCCTAAGCTACGCATCAATATCGCCAAGAGGATCGCAATTTACGCTTCGATTCACGCATTGCAACCATGCAGGGATGTAGCGACGGAGTCAGCACGATTCGGAGGATTTGACGGGAGTCGGAGTCTGGATTCGGAGGCTGCTCCGACTCCGAAAAATCAATTCATAAAATAATCAAAATTTGTTCAAATTTATTTATAATTTATGACCGTAAGTTATAACAACTATGAAAGATGTTACAAATGTCAGCAAATATTGTTTTTTTGCTTAACCCATGTGTATGCCACTGACGTGTAGGTACCTACACAATCCAATAGAGCCTTGCCTCTTACTAATTATTAATATACATTTTTTGAACCAACCAGATAATTTCAGATCCCAAGTGGTGCAAATAATAATAATTACATTCCAAATGGCAATATAATATTTAAATAGTTCCTTAAGCTTTATGATGACGTATATTTTTGGCATTTAGCCTAAATAGTTAACCTGTATACAATTTTCATAGAATAAGATCATAGACCACACCATACATGGATGGTGTGGTCTATGATGAGAATTATTAATAAATTATAAATACAGTAATGAACATCTATGACATGAAATAGGTGGTACTAGTGACGCCAAATATCACTGTCAATGTAAAAATTAACTCCGCACCTTAAAATGTGTGTGCATTTTGGTACAAAACAAAAACAGTTTTGCAGAAGTACTGGCCACGCTTTATGCTAATTGTAACAAGAAGTCGGAGTCAAAGTCGGAAAAACCGGAGGACTAAGAGTCAGAATCGAACTTAACCATCCGACTCCGTAATCTTAATTACAACGACAGACTTTGTCCTGATAATATTTGCTGCCCCATTATAAAAATGATCGTGCAACTATACTTAATGGGTAGCGAATTCGAATCAAACATCATGCAGTTTACTGACATACATTGAAAAATCTTTCAGGAATTATTAATAAATATAACTACTCGAACAATAATTAGATAAGGATATTTCCCAAACAACAAAAGCACTCGAAGAGCACATACTTGCTCTAAGCAATGTAACGTTAATGAAAAATTCAAATTGCAACTGAGTCCAAGATGTCATTTTCATCACGAGAAAATTGGGTCATTTGTTTCTGGTAACATTCCTAAAATTTCTTGCAAATAACATGAATATCCTTTGATTACTTTCTGAGTAATATTCTAACAAACAAACGAATGAATTGATCACCAAAATTCAGTTATTGGTGACTGCTAACAATCTAAGCCGTTCTTGCTGATTTCATAAAAATCCGTGCAAATCTTTTTGGATTATGTTGCTGTTCAAGTCAATTTGAACTTACCCCCAACTGGGCAACCAACACATACTGATTTGTGCTACAGATATAGGCCTACAGGCCCCAGAGGAGTATGCGGCTGCAGTCGACCACAGATGGTATAGAGTTATGGTGCCAGAAAAGGAAGGCTCCATACGACAATCTGCGCCCCAACCCTCCCCTTTCTGGGAAAGGTCAATAAACCAACAACTGTTCCCAGACCGGATGCTGACTGATCGCGTCAAGCGCCGCAAGGAACTTGCCTGCTTGGTAGGCAGGCTTGAACCTGCGGCCTTCAGAGTCAATGTCAGAACCTTTAGTCTGCCGCTACTGCGCGTCATAGGCACTGAAATACCCTTAGTTGACTCACATTCCGTACAAGACTTCATCAGGAGGGATAAAACCATTTTCGCCCTCATTCTATCGTGAACGCAACATTGAAAGAGAATCTTGGGAAAAAATAACACCATCACTGTGGTGGACAGCGAGCTCTATTCTCGATCTGATACTGCAGTATACCCGCCCAATAAATGAACGCAGCCTAACCGCCAGTACGGATGTTTAAAAAAGTAGGGATCTATTAAACATGTAACTGACGGAGATTTGTCTCTTATATTTAAATGCATCACAGACTCCGTTATGGGACCGGGACCTTGGGTATTTTAGGTCAAGTGCGAGAGATACCAGTCTAAAAATACATTGAAAAGCATATAAAACATGGACAGTTTTTATTGTAAGCTACTTGTCCATGCAGAACGCACAAAATCCTGGCCAATTTGCTGCCCCAACCTTACAAAGAGATAAGAGCGGACGTCTAAACTCGAAAAGACAGCATTTCTGCAGCAAGTTTTTTTAAGGCTTGACGAACTGCAATATTAGTGTCCATTTATTTAAGATGTATATGTATTATATACTGTTCTGTTCACTACGAATCAATCGAAACATAATATGCTTATGCATGGTGTTACTCATTTCATCCTACAAAACCAAAAATGGCAGCAATATTCGGTACAACGGGTACGCAATACGAGAGTTAGCAGGCGAGATGTTTCACCCTCTCTTAACCATGCTGTGATTTTACCGCAAGGGTATTTTGTCCTATTGCATCCCTACGGGAATAAGCCTTTGCAGCGAAGTTGAGCATTCAGCTTAAGCCACGGCTAAAATCATACAAAGGGACATCTCGACCCAGTGCATAACTTAATGAATCAAGCCGTCAACGTGATCAGCCCAAGAGTTGCTTTCAGTAATAGAAAAACGAAAGTAATGCTAGCAGGAGCCACAGCATCATCATAACGACCATCATTTAGTTGCTGTTTATATAGCCTTTTGCGCTCTTCTGTTGCTTCAACAGGCTATACATTTAAATAGTAACCTTCCCAGCAGAGTTACGACACCGAGCAAGCACAAGGAACGGATGAACTAACCTTTCCTTTCATGCATTAGCTTGCTTCTCTCTTAGGAAAAGCATTATATGAAGTGTAACACATGTGTAACAATATGAACTGTAACACATATGTAACAATATGAAGTGTAACACATGTGTAACAATATGAAGTGTAACACATGTGTAACAGTATGAAGTGTAATACATGTGTAACAATATGAAGTGTAACACATGTGTAACAATATGAAGTGTAACACATGTGTAACAGTATGAAGTGTAATACATGTGTAACAATATGAACTGTAACACATGTGTAACAATATGAAGTGTAACACATGTGTAACAGTATGAAGTGTAATACATGTGTAACAATATGAACTGTAACACATATGTAACAATATGAAGTGTAACACATGTGTAACAATATGAAGTGTAACATGTGTAACAATATGATGTGTAACACATGTGTAACAATATGAAGTGTAACACATGTGTAACAATATGAAGTGTAACATATGTGTAACAATATGAAGCGTAACGCATATGTAACAATATGAAAGAAAGGCTTAATCAATGCAGGAATTAATGAAAGAAAGCACTCATCAACGAACAGAGGAATGAGAAGTAGTGGAATAAATGTCGGTGTATCTTTTTGTCACCGCCGTTGAAGAACTGGAATACATTAGTCCGAGTCATATGATGATTAAAAGCAAGGAATAATTATTCATGAATTAATAATGTATGTAATGAGTTATATACTTTGCGTCGGCGTCGAGCAGCAAAGTGGGGAGTTAGAGCGCTCTCAGCTACTTGTGTTTTTCAAGCTGAACATCAGTTAATTAAAGGATAATGTTGTAGTGTGTTTATAACAGCAAAAATTAAGCTTAGAGTAATTTCTAGGTATTCGCGAGCCCCAAAGGGAAGCATACCAAGAGCAGGGGTGAGCAATACTTTGAAATGAGCGAGGCATTGTGCAGGCTACAATCTTTAATAGGTTGAATTCTCTCTTCGATCACCAGACCAGTTCCATTATAATGTTCGAGCTTAGCAGCTACGGCACTTAAGTGCGCCACAACGTTCGCTATTTTCCGAAGACAATACATTATTCCCGTAATTTCCTCTCTAATAATAATGAAGCTGACGGCAGCTGCAGCCGTGCCCCGAAGTCGCACACAGAAGCACATACAAAAGGCTATGGTAGGAAGGTACGGTACTACGAATGTAAATACTAAGGACGATAAAAAAGTGGATTAAGTATCAACAGATTCCGCATTTCGGCTATGACACATATACCGTGTTAGTTCAAGTCTCCTCAGTCACTGCAAACGTGTTCTACAAGAGACAATGAAGGGACATGTACAATAGTATATCAAAAGAAATTTTGAACCCATGCACGAGGGTATTCCCGCACTGGATCAGAAAAGTCGGGGAAAAAGGGAAGAACGTAACAAAGCCTCAGTAGCAGGAGAATAGAAATACACGACAGGAGAATCAGCAAGAGAGCAAGACATCTATGGAAGGGATAAGGAAGGCTAAGTAACCAATGGAATCCCCGGGAGATGACTACTCAGAATACAGTATGGGCGATCGCACACTCGTAGGTAATTAATTACACTGCATCCAAAGTGATTTTTTGACTAGTGCCAAAGCCAAATATTTTTCTTTATTTTTTACCTTTACAGTAACCGTACAAACGCAATTTTTTACCTGTGCTTCAAACGAACATGATTGTTGAACTTGTACCTTACGCGATTTTTTATATATTTATATATATATATACCATAACCGAACTAACACTTGTTACTTGCACCGTAGCTATAATAATTCCGTTTAGCAACGCAACAACATGGCTAGAGACCTATCGCTTCATGAACGCTTGTACAACGGCCTCCCATTCAACGCCAGTCGTATTGTTCATCTCGTAGCCAAAGACACCCTTTGTTTCAGAGAAATGAGTTATGATCATTTACAGTCCACAAATCGCACGGCAGTGTGGCTAATTTAAGCCAACTGTCACCGCAAACTGAACATTCTGTTTTTATTTTTGGTACTCTTAAACAACCATGTCCATTTCTTGGTCCAAATATCACAACCAGTCTCGAGTACAATCAAAGGTGGGGCCGTGGAGTGAATGGGCCGTCGAGACACCACTAGTGACAGCCCAGTTTCTAATATAATTTTAATAGAAGTAGCAGAATAAAATAATAGCGCAGCAATGCGCAGCCGCATCGCGTCGAACGTCCAACGTAATTTTAATTAAATATTTTCTAACTAACATACCTAGGGACATCAGAAAAAACTAGTCCTGCAGATTAGCATCAATTTATTCATTAGCACCAACTCATCAGAACGGATCTTCGTTAAGAGACAACATTAACTACAATTTTCAACCATATTGATGTCAGGGGAGTCGATGACTACCACATACCGATAATCTATACTGACGGATTTGCATTTCTTGCTCATGAGCACATTTCTAACATCACCGGGCAATTTGCTTCTTTTTGAGATTCCTATGGCAAAAAAAATACATTTACTGTAGTTTCATCCATTAGCCGTACGTCCTCTCTGAGATTATTTCAAGTGGTCCTGCAAATGCAGTGGAGTGCACCAATGGGCATATCTCGATGAGGGTCGCAATTATGAGTCGTACACGTTGCAATTTTTTGTATTATTCTGAGGACATATTATGCGAAAAATGGTTAATTCAAACTTTTAGGATGCTATATAGAAAGTCACATTCCGCTGAAACTAGTATTAATGTTGGGGTTGACGTAAGAAAACACAGGGAAGCACGACAGGTAATGATAGTAGAGATAACATTAGTAACATCTCGGCACTGTGGCGGAACTGCTTTCCTCAGAGATGAGGGGGGTGGGGGTCTCGGGTTATTTGTTCCTTCCGTCAAATTGGCGCCATAGTTCGTAACCAGAGGGCGACTGCGACTACACTTGCTCGTCTGGGGCCAGTGGGCCTATACCCGCAGCACAAACCAGTGCATGTGGGTTTCCCAGGTGAGGGTGTGGTCTAAGTTGACTTTACCTTTACCTTAAAAACGGCGTAACATAAGCAGTTTTTGACACACTGCTACAAACGACAGCGGTGTTTTTTAGTGAAAATAATATCACTGACAGCTTACTAAGCGTTACGATACTCGTGTAAAATGGGTAAGCTGATATTTAAGCAGTACACTGAGAGAAATTTTGATGCACTTAGATGCATCAAACTTACATACATTTTTGTCCCAAAACCGAAACACGCAAGTGCATAATAAAAATAAAGTGCATCATGATGCATATAGGATCTTATGATGCACTTGGCACGAATTGATGCACTTATGTGTTTCGGTTTTGTGAAAAAGCGATGATGCACCAAAATGCATCAAAAACAGGTAAAATTGATGCACCTGAAGAGATGAAACTTCGAGAAACAATAGCAATCTGCGTGTTAGTATGTAACCGCGTCTCGCTGCGCACGTGTAACAAAATTATAAAGCTTTCGTTCACTTTGTTTTTGCGGAAATGTATTTTTCTGACCGAAATATGTTTTTCTGTTTGCTGCGATGGCACACCAAACTACGCCATGAAACACCTACGTGCATCAAAATTTTTCCCAGTGTACAAACAATATAAAAATACCTTATAAAATCAGCACCTTACCTGCCACCAATAAGGATTGCGCCGGCACCATCAGGCAGCATCAACTTGAAGTGATCGGTGTGGGTTTGGTTGCCTTCGAACACCAGCACATCTTTGTCCGCTGCAAAAGAAACGTTCCACGTAAATAAAGATCACACAGTACGGCTTCACTACAGCAATAGGTATAGTTATCTATCCAGCCCCATGTACTTTCGACGAGAAGTACATCGTTGCCCGTTGCAACAAGAACATTCTCCATAAGCTCAAAAAAAAAAACACAAATATCGGTTTCACCAAGTTCACCTAAACACCACTGTAGTAGGAGCACTAGTTGATATTGATTAGCTGCAACAAAAGCGTTCTGTGTTGCTCAGCAAACACAATATCAGCTTCACTCGACTATTTTACTCAAGTACACCTCCAAACACAAGGCCATTTTTGCCCGATGCAAACAGAAGCATTTCACATTATTGTCAAAAAAAAATGAATAACGGCTCCAGGAAATGTAGAATATTCATCAGGTTCACTTTTGAACACCCAGCATCTTAGCTGACCGCGACAGAAGCGTTCTACGTAAGCCCTGGGAAACAAATCAGGGTTGTAGAGTCGGAATCGGCATTTCTGAAGGCCAAGAGTAGGAGTCAGCGTCAAAAATTGGCAGGAGCCAGGCGTCGGATACAATGGACCTATTGTGTGCAGAAAAAGAGTAGGAATCGCTCGATAGGAATCGGACATTTTCCAAGTCTATGGAGTCGGAAATTCACTGGAGTCAGGAGTCGGAGTCGACGTCGCTATTCGACTCGCAACCCTTACTAACATCGTATACTGCTTCAGGATACCACAAAGCACCAGCACATCTCTGTTGGATACAATAAAACATTATATAAGCTTCAGCAAAATACACTTAGATGCAGTTGTGGCTTTGTAGCAAAGCACATAAAACTACCACGTCTAGGAATCGTGTGTGTCCGCAGTGTTTGTTAAGGGTTCAGTCAAGGTTGTGTCTAAGGGGTCACCCTAAACACCGAAATCGGCCGAACTCTACCAAAATCTGCAAAAACAGCCAAAATCTCCGAAATCAGCCGAAACCTACCAACTTGGAAACAAAAGGTAAGCTGCTTAGCAACGGCAGAGCATAAGCTATAATCCAAATAAATAATAACCTCCACCCCAACAGATTCACACCTCTAAGAGGTGTGCTCACACCTAGAAGTTGAAAGTGATTTGTTAAGATTGCAATTGAAGTTTTACCAGGCAGATTGATATTGGTACGCGCCCCTGGCCGTTTCGAGCGGGGCCCAGTTCGACCGAGCACCCAAACGAGCGGGGGTTATGCGAGCGTGGTAAACAGAAGCTCTTTAGATCGTCGATGGTTGTTGGCAGCGAATATTTTTTTTTTTAACTGAGGCACTATAGATCGATGTGATAACCGCTTAAAAAATTAACATACTCACTTCTAAGTTTCACTTCTTTTAATAAGGATACATTCTATCTATATTTTTGAGCATTTATTCGTAGTTTCTTATTTTTTCTCAAATTACGTTTTCATATGACTTGAATTCGGTTACTTGCAGACTTGGTTAAGATAGGTGATGACACATGTGGTTAAAAGCGTCAAAAGTGGGGTCATGAAAAAAATTTGAATAAAAATATCATCAAC
>LQNS02278160.1:17708559-17773002 GCA_001587735.2 Parhyale hawaiensis
AGAACTACAGCAACAGCTGGCAATGCAGCACCAAAAGAACTACAGCAGCAGCTGACAATGCAGCACAAAAAGAACTACAGCAACAGCTGGCAATGCAGCACCAAAAGAACTACAGCAACAGCTGGCGGTGCAGAACCAAAACAACTACAGCAACAGTTAGCAATGCAGCACCAAAAGAACTACAGCAACAGCTGGCGGTGCAGCACCAAAGAACTACTGCAACAGCTGGCGGTGCAGCACCAAAGAACTACTGCAACAGTTGGCAATGCAGCACCAAAACAACTACAGCAACAGCTGGCAATGCAGCACCAAAAGAACTACAGTAACAGCTGGCGGTGCAGCACCAAAAGAACTACAGCAACAGCTGGCGGTGCAGCACCAAAAGAACTACAGTAACAGCTGGCAGTGCAGCACCAAAAGAACTACTGCAACAGCTGGCAATGCAGCACCAAAAGAACTACTGCAACAGCTGGCAATGCAGCACCAAAAGAACTCCAGCAACAGCTGGCGGCCCCCAGAATTAGGTAAGGTAGGCAATACGTGCAGGTGAAGCGGTGGTAGCCAGTCCCCATGGCCGTAGAGACGCAATCAGGCGAAGAGTCTCCAGAGCCCCAATGGTCAGTTCAGCCTAGATTTATGCCACGCTTCCAACTTAACAAAAGACGCCACTGAAGCAACCATGTCATCACCACACTGCAGTGCTGCTCCTCTATCGGCATCGGCTACTCTCCCTAAGGCAATTATTAAATAAGGTGAAATGCACCGCTAAAACTTACTGACGCACGGATTGTTCCCTTTACATTTGTTATTGTAAGTCATTACTTTCTAGAAGATAAAATCACAAGGCTGTTTGAAAGGCTTACTCTCTATTAGTCATTAGAAATGAGACCCGCCAATAATAGTTGCCGATCGGTATTCATACTGATAAAAAAAAGGTAAATTTTTGCTATTGAGACGTCAACCTATTTTTTATTTTTACTCCTGTACATAAGATGCATCAGAATGAACCCTGTTCCAGGTAGGTGGTCCTCATACCCACTTTCTGAGAGTGCTATTGCTATAAAAATTGGTGGTTTACAGAGACGGTAAGTGGTTAATTATATGCACGCGTCTAATAAAGTAAAGGTTAAAGCTCGGCTTGCCTTGCTTCAGCTCACATAAATCTCTTTGCCCACCAAGGGTCATCATAAAAACCATAATTATATATATGTAAACTTATGGTTCACTCGAGTGCGCGACGAAAGTGGTACTTTATTTGCACGGCGTTCAGTTCAATGAGTTATTTCTGAGTTTGTCCACTGCAGTGCAGAACTGAAACAGCCACTACACGAGTACTCGGAGTTTGTATTTGCAGTAAGTGTCATTAAATTCAATCTATTTCGCGACCCGCGAGGAGACTGGGTGCCAACAACTGTCCAAATAAATGTAGTTTACGTTCCTGCACAACAGTGACTGCCAGCAAGTGCAATACTAAGCATAGCGAAAGGCGACGTACGGTACGGCATGAAGAATCGGTGCGAGAAACTTAAACCATTGTACTTAATGATAAAAATAAAACTCCCGTAGGAAAACTGCATGTTAGCAATTGTGCAAGACAAAGAAGACAATAAACTGCCGCATGATGACTGCAGTAACAACGCTGAGTAGCGGGTGTGGGATGACTGGGTGAAAGCAACTATACTACGCAGAGAAGAAAACCAAGTCCCACAGGAAGACTGGGTGCTAGCAACTGTGTAAGTCAACGAAGAAAATAAACTCCCGCATGAAGACTGCAGTAATAACGCTGAGTAGCGGGTGTGGGTAGGCAAGAGAAAAATATGGAAAGAACTTCCGTAAAATGTCAATTTGACGCCACCCCTCCAGAAAAAGAGGCGAGAGCGGGCATGCCTTTTAAACATATCGAGCGCAGCTTTTAGTGCGATGAAAGAGTGCCGAGACTAAATGTTTTGCTACAGAAGCGAACGCTTCATAATTGGGTCAAAAGAAAAGCTGAAAAATGCGACAGTGTACACGCGGCGGGCATGAAAGATGCCGCTCCGACCGTGGTGGGAGGAGCCTGTGAATTTGTCGCCGTACATGCATTGCTCGGTAAGTTTACCAAACCGTAAATTCATACTTTGTATATTCATTGGTTGGTAAATTCACTGCAGCGCCCGGAACAATCACTGTCCAAAAGATTCACAGTCCGAAAAATTCATCGTCTAGTAAATTCATTGCCTGATAAAGTCATTATCGGGTAAATTCATGGTGGTAACTCCATTGCCTGGTATTTTCACTGCCCAGCAATTTCATTGCCCGGTCATTTCATCGCTGGGAAACCCACTGCCGGATAATTTCATCACTGTTAGTCTAACGGTTAGGGTTGTATGTTTCATGTTAAATCACTACTGATGTATTGTTAGTAAACTTTACGTTTTATTTCAACGAAAAAATTTCTAAGCACGACTCGAGAAACTAAATGAAAATAAGGTTACAAGTTCAAAAGTGACGTGGTCGAGCGTGATGGCTGACATACGTCGCACGTCTGTAGAGAGCTCAGGCCAACCGTGTGTACGAGACAACCCAGGATCACCAGAGGCAACGCTTCAGGGAGTCTCTACCGCTCCGGTGGCGGTATGGCTGTCGATCCTTTTTCTACGGCAGAGCTTCTTTCAGCTCACTTCAACAGTAAGCAGAGCAGGGTTGTGCTGATATTACCGCTGAGATGTCACCCTATTGGACCGGCTTGACCCTCATTGGCGTTTAGATCTAGCGCGGTGCGAGCGCTCCTGATGAACTATTATGATATAAGTGGTAGATTGGACCCTGTCGGCATTTTTCGTTTTAGAAAAAACTTGCTGGCATTCAGGCTCCTACGCTCTGGGTGATTTTTTGGCATATACTTCATTCGGTCGGGAAGTTTTTTTTTCTCGTTGTTCGCATACTGGACATACTATACCTACTCCTAAAGATCCAGTGGCGTCAAATGTAGAAAATTGCCGTCATATAGCTCTAACATCAATTTTGTCATAGGGGTTTGAAAAAATCGGTGGCATGCAAATTGAGTTGCTTTGCTGAAACGACTGGGCTGTTATACCACCAGACCAATTTGCGTACAGTAAGAACTCTAGTTTCTGTGACACCCTTCTGTCTGCGTAACACATCGTCCAATCGGCGTAGGATCGCAGTTTTGAAGCGCACCTCGTTCAGTTAAGACAATTACTCGTTTTATGGAACCAAACTTAAGAGGCTGTTGTATTAACTGGAATTTTTTGGTGTAGGTGGTAGAGTGTTGCCAATCATTCGTGATTCTATTTCGAAATACAAGCAGCGCGTGTATGTCAATAGTTACGTGAGAACATCTACCACATGGGATTTGGAAGTTCCTCAAGGTAGGGTTCTGGGTTCCGTGTTGTTTGTAATGCACACTAGCGATATATTTTCCTCCTAGGAGAACAATGAGCTCAATTATGCCGACGACTTCACCATGACAGTGGTGATTCCGGCCCCTGGCTTGCGTAAAGATTTCGCCCGGCCTTTAAACAGCCAATTGTCGCGGATTGACGCATGGTGCGCCTGATGTAGTATAAAACTGAATTCAGACAAACTAAGTAAATTATTGTCTGTCGGTCTCGTACTCGGTTACCTCCACACCCCCCACTCGAGCGAGATAGGTGGCACCATTCTGCAGGAGAAAGGTCTTTTGAGATACTAGGTGTCCTTTTTGATGAAAAGCTAACGTTTCAGGGCATTCAGGCGCATATTAGGCGTCTAGTCTAACTTGCTTCTAGTAAGGTTGGGTTCCTGCATTAGTTTCACTCTGTGTTTGCTAACGAAGGAGTAGTCTGGAGATGTTTCTATGTTTTTTTGCTTCCTTTGTTACAGTATTGCTCTCCCGCCTGGGGTTCGGCTGCCGCTAGTCATCTTCGTCAGCTTGATCGACTTGTTGGCTCTGCCCGTCGGTTGTATGCCCACCATAATTTTGACTTATCCCATAGATAGAATGTTGCTTGCCTCTGCATGTTCCATAAGGTACGGTATTCAATACTGAGGGCCATTGGCTACACTCCTCCGTTTCTGCTCCTATAATCTTTGGATGAAACACGCCAGCTGCATCCGTAGCCCTTTGCGTTACTTTGGGAACGGTTAGGTGCCAAACTCATCAGTTCACTCGGTGTTCCATTCCCGGAATGGTACTGGTACGGCAATCGCTCCCGGGATCCGTGTTCAGGCGTATCGATCTGCAAGCGTTCAAGTCGGCTCTGAATATTTCTTAATGGACTCGTTTTAGCATCGCCTTGAGCGCCTTGGTATTGATTTGTGCTTCGTTTGGGTTATTCTTGTCCTTTGATGCTCTGGCGCGGAGTTTTAAGAATAATAATCTACCGGTAGGCTACAGTCGCCGGTGCTGGTCTGGCTAAACTGAAACCAGCCAATTACCCTTACAAATGCGTATATGCATTACTATGGAACATTCAATATAAAAACTCCATCTACATGCCAAGGTGTGTTTACAGAATCAGTTAGCTATATATTAAATTTCGATGCATTTTGAGGGCTCCTGAAGACTGACAGCGATACATGCGTGCTTTATAGTGAAGAAAAATATATATACTATGTGTTTGGTGGGCATGACCAACACAAATTATGGGACAGAAAATGTGCGTTGACAACCAGTCATCGTCCTTGCTTGTGGTGCTGATGTGCCACGGCAGATGCACTGCACCGACCAGTTTGGTGTTCTATTTGACAATTTAACGATACGAATGTGGCCAATTTTCATTGGCCGATGCAATAGTACTCTCCTTTTTATCGACCTGCCAAGGTATGGGAGCGCTTCTCCTCCTCAAGACTGCGCGTTACCTACTACGAATTTATTTTATAAAGGCCTATATACTGATCAGCATCTTCGGACGTGTGGTGGAAAAACCTTGACAAACAAAAATGGAAATTATCAAATTTACCAAATGAAAAATAGAAGTCGGAATTTCGTGGGGCGCTCAAATATTCCAGAAAATAATACAGAACACGACACAGCTGCGCCAAGCAATCAAGTTTTTCGCAAAGTAGAACAACACAGGAAACGTCTCATGACGTGTTCATCTTTTCCAGGAAACAGAGCAGGAGGCACATCACGTAAGTAGGATAAGGAACTAGCTGAAGTGCTGAACAGTAAACAACAAACACGGTGTTGTGCTATCAAAGCAACATCAGACACAGCGACACGCGCAGTCCAGACAAGAGGCCAGTAGCCAGCTCACCCTCTCGTCACATTAGCAGGAGTCGGTACAGCAGCAGCAGTAGCTCGTGTCTGTGCATTAGCGCGACTTCATTAATATTTATAAGGAAGAGACGTAATGCAGCCATCTGTCCGTGGCCGTTAGGCAAAATAGCTCACAGCGCAAGACCATATAGAGCAAATCCGGCACTCATAACAGCACCCATGTTAATAGAGCCAAGGCGACTTGGGTTATTTCATGGGGGACGAACCAGTCGCTGACTGAGGTACTCTGTGATCAGCGGTTTAATAGTGTTTGATTGATCTACTGGTATCAGAATAATGTAAACTGATTAGCTACACTTTATGCAGAACATTGATGGTGTGCGTTGCTTTCGTTATTTTAGACCAAGTGTCACGTTAGCTCGGACTACGGAAACGTAGTTGGCTTGCAATTAACGCCTGAAACTCAACCCAAAGTGGCAAATCCAACCATCACGACCGAAGTATTCTCCAACAAAGATAGTCGACACAGATTAGTTCGACAAAAATGGGTCATCTAGTAGTATTCGCCTAGGTTTACCACCGACCCCACAAGAAAGTGTGATCCAAAAGTACATACAGGATAGACTCGAGTGCATCAGTTAGAAAAGCAGTAGCTATTATTGATGTAGCAAAAAACTCTGTGGAGATCGGAAAGCCAAACAACAGTTTTTTAAACTTGCAATGCATAGTGAAGGGAGGGAGGTACGGCATGCGCTGAAATGACATTTAAAACTGCTCTTATGAGAAGCCAATTTTGGGGGACTTTCCGAATTATTTATAATCAACGACCGCGATAGTAATGATCTCACTCAGACGTTGTATCGTACATATAACTGCTTTCGAGTACTGGCAAAGTTTTCGATTATTGAAGCGTCCACTGATACAGCAGTGTTTGAGCGGAGAAAAAGAAAGGACATGCAGGAAAAAAATTGAAGCGCATACACAGAGAAATACTGCGTTGAGACATGTCCGGAAAGGCGACGAGTATAGGAAGAAGGCTTGGGGAAAATGAAGCAGAGGCGTTCACAGATGGACGGAACAAGAAATCAGTTCCGTAGGTTGAGCTAAGGGTCTGTTAAGTTATCTATGGGGTCACCCCAAGGGGTGCGAGTTTATGAAGCATAGGATGGGTGAATGCAACTAACCTAATCCTATGGGCTATGACCTTTTTTATGCCTTCTATAAAGTAAGCTGGCACTGATATGGTTACCATTCCTGCTGGACAGCAAAATCGAGAGCGAACAGAGATGTTCCAAGCGCTGAAAATGAAGTACGGGTATATTTTAGGCAAGCGCCCTCACATTGCAGGACACCACGTAAAGGAATGAAATCAGACTTGGAGAGGCTCGAGCAAATTTAGTTTTGCTAAAGAAGGATATAGCAGGAGGCAGAAGTGCTGTGCATATTAATGAGGGCAGTGAGAGCATGAGCTCAAGGACTTAGTGGCGAGTTGGCGGCGGCTGCATAAAGCTATAAGCAAATGTGAGGGAGTAGGCAATGTGGGGAATAGAGATGGCAGGGAAGATAGAAAGCAGAGAAGATGTGGAACAGGGATGGTAGGGAGTATGAGGTAGGTACGTAAGTAGATACGGTAGGTGCTAAGAAGCGAGACAGAAGATAGGGAATACGTCTCAGGGCTGCAGTTTGAAATACTCGAGGCGGTTACGAGGTAAGCAGAGAGACACACAAATGGGCAACGGTGATCACTATGGTGCTATTGTCATATAGCGAATTGAAGGGTCCACACCCAGAGAGCTTACTGTACATGTATATGGATGGTAAACCAAGAACAAGAGGTAGTACAGTAGCAAACAATATCATCAGTGGGAGCACATGTAACGGTACAACGGTACACAAGCAAAGGCTGGAGGGAGGGATGCGTCGCAGGTGTGGTAGATCCATTGGGTGGTTTGTGGCCATCGTGATGTGATCAACAAAAATAAGTACCTAGGCGTAAAACTCTCCAGTGAGTGTTCGATATGGTATCTGTACACCAAGTACAGCGTCCCGAAACAAAATATCAATTTTCGTAGCAGCAGCACAATTTAAAACATTGCCCAGTGGTCACCTCGTAATGATTCTTTAAAAAGGTGAAACGAAACGAAGAGTCTACACAAAAGAGTGGTGAATTTGGGAGGAACAAAACGCTGCGATGTACAAACGGGTGGCACGAACAATTGGTACGTAGCAAGAGGATCAATAAAAACTGGATAACAAGGCAGATGCAAAAGTAAAATTGAGCAGATGAAGAACAAACAGCGATAAAAAAAATGTACGTCTTCCCACAAAATATCAAGAGACAACCTGAGAAACAGTTTAGATTAGATTAGATTAGATAGGCGGCAGTAGACGAACCAAAAGGCCCATTCCCAAAGAGACACTGGGATTTACACCCCGGCGCTCTATGAGCTATTGCCATTATGTTAGTACCTACGATGTAGATGAATGGAGAAACGAGAGGAGAAAAAATGGAAGACGAAAGAGTAAAAAGGAGAAATAAAAAAAGAAGGGGGAGAAGAATCTACGCCAAAGCGATGGTCATGAATGCCCGCAAGCAGGATCGAAGGCCGCTGATATGCGTAGCTTAGTTATATAGATGGAGCGGAAGTGAGAAGAAGTCAGCTTAAAATGGCCTGGTTGAAGCATGCAGCTGCCGTGTGGAAGAAAGAGGTTTCTAACAAACAAAAAAGATCAACATGAGCAGCGCCACATTCGTACGCCAAAGGAAACATACGCAAGGCCACATTTCAGTTAACCAAAAAAAAAAAACATGTAAGGCGATGCATTTAACTTGAGAGTGGCAGAGCAGGCTCGGCTCGCCACTCCATGGGTTTCATTTCTAAGTGAGCGCGAGCGAGACACAGTGCGGCCTGTCAGTGTCGACAACAATAACACGCGTTACACAGAGCCGCAGCAAAACAATCTATTGCAGTGATATTGGAAAAACAAGCCTGCGGCTGGCAGACCACCAGCGCTCGAGAGCACAACGCTACAGCAATGGAAATGGGGACCGGAGAGCGCCTGTGACATCGCTCCGGCGAGAATCTTAGCCATAGGCCGCGCGCAATCTCTGCTGCCGTAGCAATAGCAATGGAAGCAACTCAACAGTTCAGTAATGGAGCCCATGACTTATTTATAGCTAAGATGCGGGGTCCAAAGCAGCAGGAATCGGTTAGTTTTAAATGATTTATTAGATGAACAACAGTAATATGTCCAGAACTTGGACTGTGATGTGTCGCGGGCACTTGGCAGTTCCAATTTTTTGGTAGGTATCTTAATATCAGAACCAGGTTCAGAAAGGCTGCGTGGATCAGGGAGACAAAGCAAAGTCTTGAAAGACAAACAATCGAACTGAATATCAACCCAATCTTCATTTCTGCACGTCGAGTTCTTGATGGTCCGGTAAAAACATACCCAGCAACTGCCAGAGGTGCCCTATGTGTGTTACGCCCACGCAGTCAGCAGAGGTAACACTTTAATACATAGGTATTCATAGGTGTTATTCAAAGGAGCTTGTCAGTCCTGTTAGCTTCGCAGCATCACATCGAGTGAAGGACGGTAACTTATATGAGCGGTTAAGTTCGTAGCTATTGTCACAGTTGTATAGTCTACCACAAACGCCACAAAAACAGGCATTTCAATGTTATTTTGAAAATTTTATCCTCCCTCTGTATGAAAAGACAATACGCGGATCCAAAGTGAGCAAAGCAAATGGAACATATACTATCGAATGTTCTTGTAGCCCTTTTACCTTTTTTTTCAGAGATTATAGCAAACTGTGAACATCATAAATAAGAACGAAGAACCCATGCACAGACAACCTCCGTGAATGAAAACAACTCACAGAAAAAATACACAGAGCTAAAGATGGACTGCTGTTGAAAGTAAGAAAAAGTTCAGTCGCAAAGCGGATCGAGAAAAAAATGTGCTAATGTCCAAAATCTGGCTAAGGTAACTTATCTGGAGGATGCGCCTCCCATAAAAATAAGATGCGTAAACCTACGTCGACACTACGTGCTAGAGCCCATCCTAAGCCCCTCACGGGCGGAGGAGTCGGAGTACGTTCGACATATCAAGAACCTCAAAATATTAAAATGAAGTGTTGAAAACCGGGGAAATGAACTGGGAGAAATTAGTATGTTGCTTCGTAAGTATAAATTTAATTTGTCTCTCGATCAAGCGGACGAGGAGCGGGTAGATGGATTCCTAACAAAGGTATCGAGTAAATTTCTTAAATAAAAAAGACCTTGCACGATTGTAAGAACAGAAACTTCTAGTCAAAGTAATGAATGGCAAGCGTGTCTTGCAAGATGACTTCGTACTTTCAAGGTTAACGATGCAAGCAATCTGACTCTTCACGCTCGAAGAGTTCACTGGAGCAACGAATTGAAAAGGAACGGCGCTATCATCTTTGAATGGGCGAGTTATATCAAAAGATGTCGGTGGGAGGGAGTATCCATGTAGTCAAGAAAGCTCCAGCAATCGTTTTGTGGGAGTCAAAAGACGCTCAAGAAAAGTCTTGTAAGGCAGGCAGGGTGACTTCACACTTGACACGTTCCGTACAGCCAGCCGTCTATTGTGTGTAGCCAATGCGACAGTTACAGGAGGGAGCGACGGGGCGAAAAGAAGGCGACGCGAGGCAACGAGACACTGCAGTGACTCGCCAGCACTTTAGTAACAGGGATTTTGGTTCCAGCATTTTTCGAATATGTAACAATGTAGAATTCTCGAATCTTCGTTAGATGAATGCATGCAAACAATTGGCAATGTTTCTCGAGTTTCATTCAAGCAGGTTTTGAATTTCCGCAGCAAATGATATCTAGGGAGCTTGAAGGCGTTCGAGGTCTCATTTGTGTGTCATTCAAAAGGGCCAACAATATTTTGGTCCGGATAGCACGAGCTATTTTCCACACGAGTAGAATGTTCGAAGCAGCCATCCTCCCATTTTTTATTAAGGATACAGCTCTGGTAACGTGGACCTCATGAGTAGCATTATTATGCATTCTTACACCGATGTCTCCTGACATTCTCCCTCTTGATTTCGCTTCCCTCCCTTGTCATGGGATAAGCTTGGTGATTCGCCAAATATGGCTTTTTTTCAAATCGTAGCAGCTCAAATTCTGCTTTCTTCAATGTCACGTTTTCGTCCCATAGTGCATACTATTTCTGGCACAAACATGCGTAGATGATTTCGGGCTCTCTATTCTTCAGTGGCTTCAATTTACAAATCTTACCGACTGTGGCAGTGATGACAACATTCCGTTTTGAGCAGTACTGCACTTTATTGTGAAGGTAACTACAAAGCTAGCATCTTCCTCAATCACTTTCAGGATGCAAGTGAGTAACAAGAGCTCGTTCAGGCCTCAATATGCTTGGTAGTGTTTTAGTGTGGGCTACAGCGCTATTGGAACGGCGCCAATAGAGGAACGCAGGGCCTGTTCGAAGCTTCAGCCCGTCCAAGGAAATATCGCCGACAGCAGCCACTGGAGCGTCCTCTGAATATTTTACCCGGCAGCAGGAAAAGGAGAAAGCGATGCGGCAGCAGGGTAAAAAAAATCAAGTCTCAATCAAACCAAGGGGTAAGATAAAATAAAATATTTATCTTTCACAAAAACCTCAGCAATACATTTCCAGCAAGGAATGACGACTAATGACGAATGACGGGACAGAAGTGGGAGACAAAGAAGCACCATAAGCGCGACACATCAACAAATAATGATAAAGCGGTATGGGGTTTTAATTATAAGAGTTAATTTAAGCCTACCTTACCCAATGCACCAATACAAATTAGCTGGTCTATGCGAGGAAGAGACATAAAAAATGCCAAGAACACGTGGAACCCAAGAACAAGAATGTTCTTGCACAGAATCAATACGCGTTGGAAAAGCAAGTCGGTAGAGAAGAGGAATAACGTAGGAAAGCATCATCAGTAGGAGTTTGAAAAAGGGAAGGAAGCAAGCAAGCAAAGAGGGCACGAAGAATCGATGTCCCAATGATGTAGCTTAACTTATGGGGTCACCCTTGGCATTGCTTCCACTAACATACGGTAGGCGAGCCTAACTAGCCTAACCCTGAGGTACCTACGTCCAAAGTATGCCTCCTGGGGAGGCGACGGTGAGATAAAAAAAGCACTTGTCCACGAAAAAACCTCAAAGCGCAACATACACGCGCTCAGAGATTGAAATACAAATCTTCCTAAAAATTACAAAATTTCACAAACAACTGCATACCAATAACGTGTTTAGTTCATGAAGCCAGCCAGTTTATTTTAAAACAATACTTTTATCCGGACAGTTCATACATCAGGAAAGATGCAAAAAACAGAGTTGATGTTTTAAATTAAAGTACGACCTCCAAGCTGTAAGTCCAGGTTCTGGGAAAGGATATTTTAAACCTTCATCCACTCATTTGGACAATAACATTGTAAATCAGGGCCTAAAATCGTCTGCTACGTACAGTAACGGTTTTGTATACAATTCCGCACATCACATAAGTATGACTATATCTGAAGTAGGCATACGTCAGTTTCGTATCCAAGGTCTCCCCAATTTTGAAATCATCAACTCGGTTTCTAAAATATATTCAATTCTAAGCTATCATGCGTTCAGTCTTCCTACAACAATTAGGATTTCTTTCAGTTATATCTGAAAAAGTACTCTCCCTGACTTCAGAAGCATTCATGCTTCAAAGTTTTGTTTTTCAGTTAGGAATTGATACACAACATCCAGAAATCTTTTTGAGTTCGGAGCCGTCAGCTGTGTGCATATTAATTTCTCCGCTTCGAAGAGTTATGTAAGACCTACGATGTATTTCTGGCTTAGACATGTTTTTGCTATTTCTGAGAGTGAAATTGTATCATTTTTACTTACATGCACTCAAAATATTAGAATTTTTATTTATGGAAACAGTACGAACGAACCTTTCGAAAACTTTAATGTCTATATTAGAATTTCAAGTCATGGAAACAGTACAAACGAACCTTTTGGAAACTTTAATTTCTAACTAGATTACAGTGGATTTTGACAAGGCTCTCAAAACCTCTAGCTAGAAAGAACACGGAGTTACGAACGGCTTTTCCAACAGTCAGGGCATTTCAGTTTTTATAAGAAAACTGGTGATATGGATGAGCGACCTCTATCAGAGAGGGCATAACTGGCTCCACTGTAGTAAATAAACTGTTCAAAATAAGTTAGAGTCCATGCTAAATTCTGAGGAGCCATTTCAAACATAGGCGGGAGCTACTACTGTATATATGAATTTTTTTGTGGTTCTGTTGATAGTAGCTACAGAGGAGTTCAATCAAACCATGAAATGTGTTCTGAGCAAATAATTACATAGTCTTTTGAAACAGAGATTAAAGCTGTGCATAACCAGAATTTACGCACCATTAGTCAGCAAGTTTGTAAATAAAACCGTAATTTTTAGACAATTTTACTATTAAACTGTCAGTTAAATTTCTAAAAGTAAAAATCAAAGATGCAAATGTGGAATCCAAGATGTTCAATACAGTGGCCAGGAGGCAACGTTTGACGACCGAATCGAGACATGGGGAAGTTGCCATGATGGAACCTGGTCTATTTCACCGCCTTGCACTGATAAAATTTTGGGCGTCTTTTGAAGCACTTAGATACATCATACTATATGCATTTTCGTCCCATAACCGAAACACAGAAGTGCGTCACAAACATGGAAAGTGCATCATCATGACACATTTTAACTCGACTGTTATAATAATAATGCATTATCTTTCATACAGTAAATACGCCCAATGAGGTATTCCTTTTTCTTTAATTGTAGAATTTGAAGATCAAATATTAAAGAAAAAGAGAAACCAGCGCTGTGAGAATCCGAGAACAGAAGTCGGCCGGCCAGAGATTTTTCCTTCCTGCGCAGCTCAGACTTCATCTCCAGTTGTACGAAGTACCAGTCATATAAGCCTATAGTCAAAATTCTAGAATAATTGAAGCAAAAGAATCGACGATATGTGTATCCACTGTTTGTGAGACGATAAATAAATATCATAATAGTCAAGTTACCTGAAGCTTGTCATGATGCATATACAGGGTTCTGATGATACACTTGACACGTTGATGATACACTCAGGTGTTTCGGTTATGGGACAAAGCTGAAAACGCAGCAGGATGCATCAAACACTGGTAAGCTTACATACCTAACTGAAGTGACGTAACTACAAATTATAATAGCGATATGCATGGTAGTATGAAACCCTGGCCAGCTTCGCACGAGTAATAAAATTGCGTATTTTTTCTACTTTCTGTTCAGCGAGATAAACTTTTCTGACTGCAGTATCTGCTGAGATGACACACCAAACTACGCCATGAAATGCTTCAGTCACGCGCATCCAAATTATTCTCAGAGTGGGTGGGGTTGCTGTGCAAGTGATAGGTTGGCTGCTGGGCATCAGCAAACAGCATGGGCTGCTGAAAAACGAAATTCTACAATTAAAATAGGGATTGCGCCATTTCAAATAATAGTCTGTTGGTTACGCCTGTCTAGCCAATGCGACGGGCAGTATGGGAATTACCCAAATTGCCGAACTATTTCCGAACAGTTATATTTGATAGGTGAAAATAATAATCCCATCAAATAATAACAGTTTGTACGGAAATATAGAGTTTGTTCGGCAATTGGGTAATTCCCCTATGTTAAGAAACACGAAGAATCGATGCACGGACGATATGCCGGCCAACTACAAAATGTTGCTTTAGTCAAGAAAGACTGCAAAAAAAAAAAAATCACAACTATTACCAACAGGAAAAAGAACCAAATAGAACACGTGCAGCAAAGATACGCTGCAGGCTTTGCTAAGGGTGACGCAACTAAGCTACATATGGGTCACCTGGGAATCCCAAGTTGAAATAAAATGGATAACTTCTTATGGGTGAGTTCTGTGATAACAACATCAGAATCTGAAGTGATTTTTTTTTTTCTTTAGTAATTTCCCGCAAGACGCTAGTTCCCTATCAGTTCCTTGGTTAATTATCCACTATAATGATGATGGGAAAAGAGAAAGGAACAAGAAATAGGTACGTAGCGTGACCAAAATATGCACGTATATATTCCGTACAGACTGTGTCAGAGAACAGTGTATGAAACAGAGAAAACACTGTCCACGAGAGCGGAAAGGGTGAATGAGGCAATTTAGGACAACTTTCAATATTTTCTCACAATTCCCAGTTGTGGCGTGAAATACAATTAAACAATTAACATATATTAGACGTTTTTTGTAGATTTACGGTTGCAAAATATGGTACTAATTATGCAATTACAGAACAGTAAACATATCCTGCAAGTTTACGGTTGAGGCGTGACATTAACTATACAAGTCCTGTACAATAAACAAAGCTTTACCTTTACAGTTGCGACATGGCATTACTTATAGATACAATAATTCTTTTATTGATGTACAACAAACCAATATTGTCAACAAAATGGGAATTTTTATGCTGAGTTCAATGACAGACAGCATCAAGGATACAATAACTGTGTCTGCTTCATGGATACACGAAAAATAAGTAATTGAATTTTTGTTCGATAAATAACGTAACGGCGATTGTTTCATACAACGTTAATTGGCGAGTCTCAAAGTCGCATATAGCTTGCATTCCACAGCTGATTGTACTGATGATAATAATACTAATTAGTTCTAGAAAAAAATAGTCAATTGGTCCGAGACGGCAAGCAAATGTTGCCGCAAGGAACTCCAGTTCTCCATGGATGCAGAGATTTCCAGGAAACAAATCCGAGCGGCAATTACTGGAAGAAGCAGAGAACTACAAAGGCGCTCAATTGGCGCACCGAGACGGAGCTCAGGCTCATGTACAGAGTTTTAGGCAAAGCCATGATGACCTCAGCGCTAATGAGAGGCACTGCAAGTAGGTGCACGGCCGGACTAACAAGGCCAGCCTGTGCTGGGGTACAGGCGACGGTACCCACACGACTACAAGTAAATAACACGAACGGGTTTAAGCAAGGCGACCTTGCCATATAATAAGGCTCAGCAGGCAAGTGGAGGTGCGGGCAAGAATAAAAGTGAATACAGTGATAATTTCTTTGTTGAATTAAGTTATTCTACAGGACCGGTCAACTAATGGAAAGTTTAATCAATTACTGAAGAATTACTGGCGGGTAAACGCCGAACTAAATAGGAATGCATCAAGTACCTACGGGGCGTCCGAGTAATGAAAATGCACTGCATAGATGAATCCTTTTCCTAAATTGACTAAAATTTTAAATTTGGAAAAGATTTGTTCGAGTAACAGTTTTGTCAAGCACCAGAGCAGTTGTAGCGTTAGTCCTCTTTACAACAGAGTCAATCAGTCGCGAAGACGCGCAATTTTGCAATAATTACACGCAGTCACCAATACGGCGGCTCGGGATAATACCCACGGGAAATGTGAATCGTGTGGGTAAGTTATCTTCACCTCTAGATAGAAAACTGTAAATAATTTCTAGTTCCCTATAGAGTTTAGTAGTCTAACCAAGCAACATCACTACTTGCGTTATCTGTAAACAAAAAGTAAAACTTCCAGACTATACATGTTGTTCAAGCATGGCGCTTCTCAACTGCGAATGTTCAATAATTGGCTAATAAGAATTTACTGAAATGAAATTTCAGAATAAAACTAGCTATAGGATAAAGTATTCTGAAAACTTGTAGTTGCGGGACAATGCAGTGTTGCGTGACGTGTACGCCAGTGATCTTAGAGATTGCAAAACACACTAAGCGTTTCATAATAGCTTTTCACTGCATGATTCATCATAGATGATGCGTACCTACGTATCTTGGTGCTATTCTTACAGGAAAGACAAAGTTAGGTGAGAGCAGTGAAGAGTTAATTAACGTAAGCCAACAGTGCAACCAAACACACTTCATTGCGAAGACCAAGTGAGAAAAAAAATACTTCTACATGCAAAATACAACACGCGCAGGGACTTTCACGCTAATAAAAAATGATAAATATTTTGATTTTAGGACTAACCGATCTAGCACTGTGCATGACATTTACTACAAATCAAGGGCTTCATTGGTTTGCACACCCGAATGTGCGTGGTTGCAATTTATTGGTTTCCGTGAACGCTATCTCTCAGAGTGCACCATGTACGGCGCGCGCCAAATGGTGTTATTCCTACGATAAAGGCAATATTATATCACGAATTATAAGGTTAACTCTCCAGTGAACACTCGGTGTGGAGAAGTTCAGACCCACACAATGCAAACAGCCACTGCTCAAAGCAAGTTTCAATAGCGGCAACTGTCAGAATTTACACGGGACCTTAAAAGCAGTGGGGCGCAGCTTTAATTGTCACAAACGGCCCCATTACCGCTAAAATTATTGACTTGGCGCAAGTTTCGCACCTAATGGCGTAGAAAGTGTACACTTCTTTTCAGTATCACGTAGCAGCAGAGCTCGGCAGGTCTCCGCTATACAAAGTACGGTTTAGAGATGAAAAGAGGCTCTTGCGCCACACTACCAGCATTGCAATAGGGAAGAAATTTTGGGCAGGTAACGCATCAGCAAACGTCAACGGCTTTCCAAGCCGCTCTAGAAGTCACAAATTTCTGGAATATTTTGTATCTACAACAGGAGGCTTTTGCGTGTATCGTCCATAACAAAGGGTTTCGTACGCCTCTTCCATGATATAGGTAGCAGGTTGTAGTATGCCTCTTCCAGAACAGAGCAGGATTTCGTATGCCTCTCCCATGACAGCAGGATTTCCCATGCTTCTTCCATGAAATAACAGGATTTCGTTTGCCTCTTCCATGCATGGCAGCAGGATTTCGCATGCCTCTTCCCCGAAATAGCAGGATTTCGTATGCCTCTTTCAAGACAGCAGGATTTCCCATGCTTCTTCCATGAAATAACAGGATTTCGCATGGCTCTTCCATGCATGGCAGCAAGATTTCGCATGCCTATTCCACGAAATAACAGGATTTCGCATGCCTCTTCCCCGAAATAGCAAGATTTCGTATGCTTCATCCAAGACAGCAGAATTTCCCATGCTTCTTATATGAAATAACAGGATTTCGCATGGCTCTTCCATGCATGGCAGTAGGATTTCGCATGCCTATTCCACAAAATAACAGGATTTCGTATGTTTCTTCCATGACTGCAGGTTTTCGCATGTCTCTTCTACGATATAGCATGTTTTCGCTCGCCTGTTCACGATACA
Source organism: Parhyale hawaiensis (assembly GCA_001587735.2). Classification (NCBI taxonomy): domain Eukaryota; kingdom Metazoa; phylum Arthropoda; class Malacostraca; order Amphipoda; family Hyalidae; genus Parhyale; species Parhyale hawaiensis. The sequence goes on from LQNS02278160.1 coordinate 17,725,997, forward strand.
GCAGATTTTCATAGGCTTTCTCTATGACAAAACAGGTTTTTGCAAACCTTTTCCCATGACATAGCAGGATCTTGCATGCCTCCCCCACGACACAGCAGGATTTAGCATGCTTCTTCCATGACAAGTTGCACAGCAGTAAACGTCAGCAGGCTTCACATGGCTCCTGAAGGTTCCTCGGCATCCGTGGAGGGTCGCGGACGTGGATTTAACGAGTTTGCTAAAATATTCTTCCATCCTCCTTGAAATAGTAACTAGAGCGATTCAATTTAAAGTGCGCACCTAAACTCGGGCAGTGGCGAAGACTTGGCAGGCACGCCAGGTGCGGCTCGGCACATAGCAAGAGTCGCCGGGCTCAAGGACTGAGGACAGTCGCTGAGGAGGAGGAGATCTGAGGACAGTCGCTGAGGAGGAGGAGATCTGAGGACAGTCGCTGAGGAGGAGGAGAGCTGAGGACAGTCGCTGAGGAGTAGGAGATCTGAGGACAGTCGCTGAGGAGGAGGAGGAGATCTGAGGACAGTCGCTGAGGAGGAGGAGATCTGAGGACAGTCGCTGAGGAGGAGGAGATCTGAGGACAGTCGCTAAGAAGGAAGTCTGAGGATGAGGACAGTCGCTAAGGAGGAGGTCTGAGGACAGTCGCTGAGCAAGAAGACTGGGGACTGTCACTAAGCAAGACGACTGAGATCACGCAGCCAACTAAAAGAGGTAATATACATTCAGTTTGACACGATTTGCTCTTTAGAAACATTGTGAAACGCATCACACCAGACCCAATACAAAACCCACTTCATTTATAGTTATACAGTACTATGAAATTAAATGGAACTACCGAATGCTCAGGATTTTAACTGTGCAGTAGACTGAGGTGCCTTCGTTATCATAAAGATGTTCGAAAATAAATTTTCAATGTAACTAATTCATATACGATTCAACTCCCAATTTTACAGACAATCCCTGTAGTAGCAACAACTAGCATTGAGACTACCAATAACATGTGAAGAAGAACTTCGACACATAAGACAGGATTCACGTTCTACCGGGCTTTGCAAAAGTCCTGACCGGTTTGTATTTTCAAAGTGTGAAACTCAGTTCAAAGACTTCATGAAATTTATTGACAATGACTCATTCCTAAACTATTTCAGATAATATAATAACTGGTAACAGTGCTCATTTTNGGGCTTTGCAAAAGTCCTGACCGGTTTGTATTTTCAAAGTGTGAAACTCAGTTCAAAGACTTCATGAAATTTATTGACAATGACTCATTCCTAAACTATTTCAGATAATATAATAACTGGTAACAGTGCTCATTTTTACACATTGTTGGTAATGGAAACAAAAAGGATAAAGAAAGCAGCTCACCTTCGCGCGGTTCACCAGAAGGCGGACATTGTTAGGTTGCAAAATGTCAGTTTATCAACTGTGAAACGGGTCGAAAACCGCCTTAAAGATAATGAAAGCCTCAAAGATAGACCACGTTCAGGCAGACTACAAGTTATTCAACGGAAGAATGTTCTAGGAGCCTTTGAAAATAATCCGAAACTCAAAATGACTGAGTTTGCGAAGAAGAAATAGATTTATGTGTCAACCGTGTTAAGAGCTGTAATGAGTGAAGGTGGAAAGAGCTTAAAGCGTCAGAAAAGACCGCTGCTAATTGCTGACATGGTTAAAAAGCGCCAAAAGCGATGTTCCCGCCTTTTTAACGACTTGAAAAGTCATGGAAATTGAGTCATTATTTTCTCAGATGAGAAGACCTTCACCGTGGATCTTGTCTTCAACAAACAGAACGATCGAGTTGTGAACCTTGGCAAAGACATCTCTGATGTTCGTTATGTCTCCACAACAAAGCATAAGGCCTCTGCGATGATGCTTGGCGTTGTGGCCTCCAACGGAGAGAAGATGCCTCCAGTGTGGTTCAAGGGCGGTTACAGGTGGACAGGGGCTGAATACAGGGATATCATGGCCACAAAAGTTCGTCCTTGGATCAGAAAAATCGTTAAAGATGAAGATTACGTGTTTCAGCAAGATGGTGCACCAGCGCACACGTCGAAAACCGTCCAAAACTGGATGAGCCAAAACATGACTTTCTGGCACAAAGACTTCTGGCCTACACAGTCGCCTGATCTCAATCCTCTGGACTACAGCGTGTGGCCGCATATTGAGAGTAAAGCATGCAAAGATCGCCACAACAACATTGAGGAGCTGAGAGCCTCTGTGAACCGCACTTGGGCCCAGATGAGGAAAGACTACGTCCGTAATGTGTTTAAGGACTGCCCACCACGATTAGGGCGTGTCATTGCTGCCAATGGGGATCCTATTGAATAGCAATGTTGTTTAGATCATAATAAACTTATACATTACAAATCTTGCTTTATTTCATTATAAACAAAGCTTTTACGAACTTCGGATGGCAAATTGTTAAAACAGGTCAGAACTTTTGCAAAGCCCGGTATGTACACACACTTGTTTTACAAACAATTACTCTTAGAGCGTTTTCTGCTTTATCCTGTGCTTCAACTGGGTCATGACTTCGATTAAGGTCTGGTATGTTACTGATTTGGGTCACTTTTTTGTTCCTCAAGAGGGACATGGATCAATAATTGAAAAGAAGTTTTAACCCGATAGTTTAGTCGAATACTACAGAAGTTACCACAGAGTGACAGGGTTAAATGAGTTTCTTCTGGTTGGACTTCTGAATATACCTTGCTGATGAGTGCCTCCGAAACAATGGACAAAAACTGATACATCAAGATCGAAAAACTCCTCGAAGTCAGCAGGTTTTCCCTTACTTCATAATGAACAACTGGGACAGACTCCTTTCGGAAGATGCAGGCGCAGAGATTGTCAACACCTTCGAAAACCGTCTAGATTCTAGAAAAACTGGGAGCAGCAGCCTCCACAACTACGAACTCCTCCTCCAGTACTCACTAAGTCTTGGCTAAATCTTTCGAGGCTACTCACCAACTCTTAACGGCTAAATCTTTCGAGGCCACTCTGTTCAATTATATTCCGACTGAAGTGGTTCAATGAGCGTAATAAACTGTGAAGACCATAGATTCATAGGCAATAAAACAATCGAGCGCCAGTGCTTTGTGAACAGCCTACATGTGGCGCAGAATAACAGAAATAGGAAGTGGAAAGAAGAACAGAGCGTCCTCACTTTTAACAGTGAACATGGTGAACAGAAACATATAACTGCAGACAGTGATAACTTGGATTGTAAGTGTTTTGTGTGTCAAGCTGTGAAGCCTAGCAAAACAGTGAGGTGTTGTTCACTGTGTGAGTAATATGTCTTCCACGCCTCCTGCCTAGCGATCCATCAGAGTGCTAAGTATCTTTTTCCTATTAACCCAACTGGACATGGATGTTCAGTGTCTGACTGGTCGTACGTGAACCAAACCTGGGTTTGTGGAAAGTGCAAAGATGCAAATACAACGACAAAAGTGAAATTAGGGTGCTTTGGCTGTGAATTTATCTATTGCGCTAAATGTTCAGACTTAACACAGGGGGAAGTAGATATTTTCAACAGATTTCAGAGAGTTTTAAATGGCATCGCAAGGATTGCCCATGCAGTCCCCGAAAAAGAAGATGAACGCAGCTCCTCCCATGCTGATGACTCAACGGCATGTGAAACTCACATGGCAACAAATGAGGTGAGGTACCGCCTCATGGACGAAATGGAAGCGACAAGAGACTACCTGGAAAAATAATTCAACTGTGAAAGATAAATCCGAGGAACAAAATACTAAGAGAAATGTCATCTGCAGGTTCTAGCAAAGAACATCAGTAAATACGGGATTTCAGGCAAAGGGTGTAACTATTTCCATCCCAAAAGATACTCAAGGTTCATGAAATACAGCACCTATTACTGCAAATCCCGAAAAATATGGGGTTTGTTCCACCCAATTGTTTGTCGACATTCCTTCCGAAAAGGAGAATGCCTGGATCCCTCATGTTGCGAAGTTCACTTGGGTAGTACCATACGTACTTCTAGTTCTGGACACAATTCGTGGCATCATATGAAGGTGCGTCTAGGACCAGGAGGTAAAGAATTACTGGTTTCAGCAGCGATTAAGATAGGTAGGTGGTCAGAGGAAAGGTTGGTTGTGGTGGACCAGGTGTAGTCGAGAGCTAGGTGTGCTGAGATAACGGTCAGGTCTGGAGGACCAGGGAGAGGAGCCTGGACCATCACGAGGGACCCTGGTTGGAGAGTCGCCATTGAGGAGACAGAAAGCTCAGTTGTTGATAGAGTCACTGATCTCCGCACCCCGGGCAGCAGCCCGCTCATCCTGGGTGGCAGAGAACCAATCGGAGTTGTGGGCATTAAAATTACCCATTATAGGGATGTCCGCATGGGAATCAGAAAAAAGAGCGGAGGAGTCGTAACGATACCCAGGAGGGCAGGAACTAGCCGGAGGAACATTATGTTGAGAAGAGTAAGGAGTGAGGAACCCAGGGTGATTGCGACACCCAGGTGTTCAGCTGTGTGATCATTAGAGAACAGGTAGTTTGTACTTATTTGTTGATAAGGGATTTCTTGTCTAATCAGGAAGAGCAGACGGCCACCACCATTGGCGGTAGGACGGTCTCTCCGGACCGGAGTGTAGCCGGGGAAGGCGGAGAGGGAAAAGCTAGGAGTAACTTTGGTTTCCTGTAGGGCTGTGACGGCGATGTTGTTGCTGTGGAGGAAAACTGCGAGTTCGAGTCTCCAACGAAGGAGTCCGTTGCAGTTGAACTGCATTAAGTAAGCGGAGGAGAGCGAGCAAGAATCGGAGGGAGACTAGCAGCTCTCCTATGGGGAGTGTCAGGGGAGGGGGACAGAGGAGGCGGAGAAGGAGATAAGTGGGGAGGGAGTGGAGCACATCTGGGGCAAATCCAATCAGGATGGTAGCTCGCGGCGCTGAACTAGCCTGAGCAGGGCTTGTGGACCCTGCTCGCGCAACCTGAGCAACAGAAGAACCACCCCTGCGGGTGATACTCCCGAGTGCACACCGAGCAGAGGTAGGAGGGGCCAGGGTTGGGGTTCATATCCCCACATCGGTATGAGGAGGAATGGGACAGGAAGGGAAGAGAAGTCGGAAAGGGTCTGTCGATAGTAAAGCAAGCAGGTCGTCGGCAGCAAGGGCCTGGCCGTAGGGAGAAGTACAGAAGACAGGAAAAAGGGAAAGTAAGAGAGTAGGGGCGGGGGAGGAGCCACAGGACCCAGAAGTCTTTCCTCTTCTTGCGAGGAGTGCCTGCGGTTGATCTGCAGAGAGTCTCCGCAGAGTCCAACCAAGGTCGTAGACGCACAGGCATCGGGTGGATTCCAATAGCTTCGCTGTACTGGGAGCAAGATTGTTTAACAAAATGCCTCGGCATATTCGAAACGCCACTGATATCAAAATTGTGGAGTTCAAAAATTTGCTGGATTCTCATTTAAGAAGAATACCAGATAAACCAGCGGTCAGTGATTACGTGCATTGTGGAGATAATTCGCTGCTGGCTCTCTCTTTGGTCGCTAACTGCGGCACCACAGAAGACACCCAGCAGAGTGACTCCACACACGTGGGGTGACGTGAACAACGTCACCTGGACTTCTTNACCTCCCAGCGCCTGCACCTAAATTGCTCAAACGATTTTATAAGAAGGTAGGAGGAACTTTATCAAACTAGAGCGATTCAATTTAAAGTGCGCACCTAAACTCGGGCAGTGGCGAAGACTTGGCAGGCGCGCCAGGTGCGGCTCGGCACATAGCAAGAGTCGCCGAGCTCAAGGACTGAGGACAGTCGCTGAGGAGGAGATCTGAGAACAGTCGCTGAGGAGGAGGAGATCTGAGGACAGTCGCTGAGCAGGAGGAGATCTATGGACAGTCGCTAAGAAGGAGGTCTGAGGATGAGGACAGTCGCTAAGGAGGAGGTCTGAGGACAGTCGCGGACAGTCTCCGCAGAGTCCAACCAAGGTCGTAGACGCACAGGCATCGGGTGGATTCCAATAGCTTCGCTGTACTGGGAGCAAGATTGTTCAACAAAATGCCTCGGCATATTCGAAACGCCAATGATATCAAAATTGTAGAGTTCAAAAATTTGCTGGATTCTCATTTAAGAAGAATACCAGATAAACCAGCGGTCAGCGATTACGTGCATTGTGGAGATAATTCGCTGCTGGCTCTCTCTTTGGTTGCTAACTGCGGCACCACAGAAGACACCCAGCAGAGTGACTCCACACACGTGAGGTGACGTGAACAACGTCAGTGTACTTCTTCCGAAGACCCTCAAGATACTCAAGGTAGGTAAGTACCTACCCCATTTAACTACTTAACATCTCCGAACCGCCAAGGATGCCTCTTTGTTCCATTACCATTCTTGTCAAAACATCTCCGAATCCCCGCGTGTTTGCTGCAACTAATCGTGCTTGCACGACCACTCCACAGGCGGAGGTTTTTCCACTCGCATATCTAAATATTATTTGGACATACGGCTATAGGTCATTAGAGGGGCCGGAGCATGAATAGCGGCTGCTCTCTGGGAATGGGCCCGATGTTTTTTTACTGCCAACTATTTACTCGCATCTCATCAGCCACAGGAAGCACACAGCACCACCACTGTGAGCTCTGGTGCGTCACACAGAAATACGGTAGATGGACATTGACGATATTGCTCACATCACTGGGTAAAGTACATGAGGCGATCAAGGACGAAGGTCAACCTTGCACAGTGCCTATATATGCCGATGATCAGGGAGTGCTACATTGACAGATTCCACCAAAATATAGAATCAAGGGACACTCAGAACGACACGTACCTGCGGTTCTGATACCTATGCCGCGATTCGAAAGTTGTAGAGATGCAACCTTTGGATGCATATAGGGTTTTGCAAAAGTTCTGTTACACTTCATTTTACATGTCTGTGGTCAGTTTTAACAGTAAATTGAATTCTCTGTGACGCTAACTTAAAATTTATCCTTTTTAGGCAATTTTCACTAGGAATAAATAGTGGTGAGGTGCACGTGTGCCTCAATGGAAGTAAAAGAAGCGAGATATCTGCTCTCCCCCCTGCGCGGGCCGCGGCAAGTCGGACATTGAGGCCCAAGCAATATGAAGGAGGGTTGCTCGGTTGTAGACACACGGTGAAACTAAACGAGGTCGAACCTTGATGTCATTACATTCCTCTATCTATCAACGATTTTGTAGACGGTTGTCCGTATGGTGATGTCGGGCTCGTTGTGGCCCCGCGTGGAGCAGAGCAGAGGTCTCAATTCTATTAGCTTCCATTGAAGCTCACATGCACGTGACCACAATTTATTTCTAACGAAAACTGCCTAACAAGGACAAATTATAAGTTTGTGTCACAATAGTTATATTTACTATTTAAAACTGACCACAATCGTGTAAAATGAAGTGTAATAGAACTTTTAAAAAACCCGGTATCTATTACCAAAATACTTTTGATAATCATACGTCGACTGTGGGTGAAAAATCTTCCTTTCTGTTGAGACAAAAGCTATATCAACGGAGGCTGATACTTATCAGTGACCACGTTTGGCTGGAGTGGCGACCTGATGAGCGGCTACTGCACTCTCACTACAGATTCTGTGTCGGCAAGTTTTATGCAAAACATGCAGCGCTTGTGTACAGTGAATAAAAAATTAGAAACGCACAATAAGTGCATTATCACAAGTAAGATAATAAGAAACACATTATTGCTTCTCGCTCACTTTAAAGCATTGGCAGCTTGGTCTTCGGGAGACTATACCTATGTTGCATTATGGGGAGCAACGTGCCAGCATGCATCACACAATGGAAACTTTTCTCTACACAGATTTCACGATAATAAATGGACGCGGATAAGCTATTTCCGTATAGAGGAAATATAAAAAGAATTGTACTACACTGAAAAGCACAGGTCTTCTTTAACGCGCGCTGCATCAATATATAGCACACACATTTCATGGTGAGACACAGGACTGCCGAAGGAATGTTTTCCATTGGGCGAAATTGCACAAGTATTAAGATACAATGGGCAAGAAGCACATGTCTCTCCACGTAACACACGATATTCTCCACACGCATTTCACGATCAGACACAGAACTGGGGACCAAATGTTTCCAACTTGGGAGGCGGTGGTCGCGCCATCAATCGCCAATAGACGTCCGTCAAACGTCACAAGGCTTCCTTTGAAGTAATGCGCGTGCCTCGCACCAAGGCATGGAGGCAGCGCCATTTGAGCTACAGGTGCAAATCGAATATCGAACCTGGAGCCAAACCACCCATTGATAGTATATAGTAAATGTATCGCCGCAACGTGGGACACGTGCGGCATAAAGGCGTAACAGTAAAAAGGGGGACGCACTCTTTATTCGAGCCTCATCATAAATGTAGCGCTGGGTAGACAGCAATATAAATACATAAAAGGGCCAGAGCTTTACTCACACCATACAATAAATGCTTCCTACAGGCTGGCACACACATATATGAAGGCAAGAACCAGAAGACGTTTCTGCATGGACTCAGACGGAGTACATATATGAGAGTAGACGAAAAGACCCACAACGCCTCCTCAGAGCTATTCCGAGATCGTTCGCTGTTGAATTAGAGAATTAAACTATCACCAGAGACTTACCCACCTTCCAACGTACTCAATGCAGCGGAGATTCGAGTGCTTCACAATCATATATGTTTGGAGAATTCTAGAAGGAAGCACCAAGAACGTAAATGAGAGAATTGTTACCAGATGCTCGTAACGCACTGGCCGCCGTTGTACAGTGCGGGTCCCGATCAGAAATGACACGCAGTTGAAACGATATATTCTAATAGCTTCACCGTTCGGGGGCGCAAGACAGTTCAACACAGCGCTAAAAGCTGTGAAATTCAAAAACTTAATGGACCCATACTTTACTAACAGTGCCAGACACACGCAGCTGTAAGCGCAGTATCACACGCAGAATGCAGTATCACTTTTTCACAAGACCGGTGGCGCTCATAACACTACCTGGACCTCGTCCGAAATACTTTTCAGGTATCAAAAGTAATGGTATCGCCGGAACATAAGATACAGAACAAAGAAAATTAACTGCAAATAAAATATGTTTACGAGTCGTAGGAACATCTGATAGGTAAAACGCAGGAAAAAGTAGGTAACAGCGAGTAAAAGATGGGTATGCTTCGCCGGAACATAAAATACAGAACAAGAAATATCAACTGCGATTAAAAGACACGCATCAGAAACCGAACACCGATAAGTAATAAGATTTATAAAAGCGCTCAACTCTCACGAAGGTCAACTGCACGTCTTGTTGCTAGATTTTCTCCAAACTAACCCCTGTCTCTCGACGGAGACGAAAGAAAATGGTGAACCATTTTAATTATTTAATACTAGATGAGGGTTGGCAGCGAGGAAAGCAGTGTCTATTCTGAGGAACAATTTAATGGATAAATAAAATATAAGAACGTGGTCGTGTTCCGGGAAGATGCCTGAAAAACCAATACTGTCAAAAGACAATAAAAGCACGTTAGTCGATTCTTCAACACAGAACTCGATGACCAGGCTCGGAATGGTGGTGAAATTCAGAGTAATTTATCCAAACTGAGCTTTCTAATAATTTCTTCCTGCGAATCGCAGACCAAACCGCAAACAGTATCACCTATTCACAACACGGAAACGGGCTAGAATCCAGTTTCGGCCTTGACAAAATGGAGCGAATACCTGTGGATGAAAGTGTATGAGACCAGGAAAAGGGCAAAGATCATATTTTTCAGCCATGAACCACCTAATGAGGCCAGGAAAAGGGTAAAGATCCTATTTCAGCCATGAACCACCTAATGAGACCAGAAAAAGGGCAAAGATCCTATTTCAGCCATGAACCACCTAATCAGGCCAGGAAAAGGGCAAAGATCATATTTCAGCCATGAACCACCTCATGAGGCCAGAAAAAGGGCAAAGATCCTATTTCAGCCATGAACCACCTAATGAGGCCAGGAAAAGGGCAAACATCCTATTTCAGCCATGAACCACCTAATCAGGCCAGGAAAAGAGCAAATATCTTATTTCAAAAATGAACCACCTAATGAGACCAGAAAAAGGGCAAAGATCCTATTTCAGCCATGAACCACCTAATCAGGCCAGGAAAAGGGCAAAGATCATATTTCAGCCATGAACCACCTCATGAGGCCAGGAAAAGGGCAAATATCCTATTTCAGCCATGAACCACCAAATCAGGCCAGGAAAAGAGCAAAGATCTTATTTCAAAAATGAACCACCTAATGAGACCAGGAAAAGGCAGAGATCTTATTTCAGCCATAAACTACCTAATAACTGGAGCAAAAATTCTTGGACAAAACTGTATTAGACAAGTATGAAAGTAACAACCCGCTGTTCATATGCAATCATCTACAATGAGGATGAGTTGAACGTCTCCCGTAAGAAGTCATAGATGTATTGTGATCAAAACTCTCGTTGGATACACGTGTCTGAGGCCCATATGCAGCAGCCGCAACAAGCATTCATGCACGTAGAGGATAAGATTAATTTCACCCAAAAGAGGTTATGAAGCGGTTTCAGAATTCCACACATCATGTTCTATAATAAGCAGCAATGAACAAACTGCAACTTTCTGTCGCTCTGCACAAATGGGAATAACCAACAGTGGAAAGCACAATTTACACCCATACGAGGTCACTAAATGAATCCGAAAAAAGTGCCTAAAATTTATAAGCAGAAATTGACGATGCGGAAAAGTATCAACGCGCTGTACTGATAGGAGTCACCAACAATGGAATACACAAATTTCGCCGTAAGATATCATAGGTTGCATCTGAAAAATTGTCTAAATTGACATGCAGAAACGAAGTATCATCGCAAAGTACGAACGGAATATTATTATTGTTGTTATTATTATAACACTCTGTTTAATCTCCGTAGTCGCTTCTCAGGCATTCCAACAGAGATGCGCGTCATATTAATCATTTCAGAGGAGGAGCAGTCTACCACACTTAACTTGTTGGGCTACCGCACGAATCTACAGGGTTGGAATAATCCCACACGATTCAGAAGGTTCCCGTCTGACGAATATCGGTACAATGATCCATAAATGGCGGCAAAGAAGTCTTTCAGCATGTCTGAAAGGGAAATCGGGGCTGTAAAATATCGCTGCCTTACACGAACGGGATAACGAACAGTACAGACCACAAGCACTTTGACCCGTGTGAGGTCATAAATTGGATCCAAACAAAAGTGTTTCAGGCCGATATGCAGCATTGGACAAACCAGCCAGAAGTATCGCACTACACAATAGGGATCGAGACAAACAAAGGCCAAAGGCAAATTGTACCCATGAGAAGCCCGATAGAGCGCGGCAGTTTTCACAAAAGAAACGTTCAGCAAAGCCGTGCAAACACGGGCCAACTATGAGCTTCTGGATGCATCGATGCAAAAGGAGAGACTAACGAAGCCTCTTCTCGGATCAATGCCTCTCGCCGCGGCCACCAAGGAAGGAATATCATATGAACTCTACTGTCGACTTCGAGCGACGCTCTTGAGGGACTTTGAGAAGACTGGGGAAAGAAATGGATGGCTGTGGGTCTGAAGTGCAGGTTGTCATAAGACTGAAGTAATGAGGTTATCAAAAATCTGACATGACGGTTGTCTCAAGTCCGATAACAACTGTCATAAACTTCAAATGAACGCTGTCTCAAACCGTAAAGGATACCACTAGGAAATTCAGCGTAAGCGCCATTTACCAAGGATTATGAGACTAACCCATGGGGCGGAGCCAAACTGTAGTGCATCATAAGTAATGAGGCACGTGACGTCATTAAGTTCAAGTACGGTAATTCGCAGCTATTTTACATTGTTTCTCCATCATTTCAAATAGGCATCCTGAGTGCACATGTCCTGCCATCATTATAGTTGCAAAAAATATTTATCAAAGCATCTGCGAACTTTTTTTTATCTCTCTGAAGGATCAAATTTTATTATTATTTGTGTTGTTTTTCCGTAAGAGGCACGCACCCGGTCGGAGAGTTTCCGTAAAATGTTAGCCTAAGCTGTGCCGTCGCTTACGCCGCGTTAACATATCCGCCTCTCATAATCGTAAAAACTACAGCATATTCAAAAAACTACAGATTTAACCTTTGCCAGTTTCAACAGCATTGTTCCGTAAGACAGTTAAGGTGTGGGGAATACGATTAGATAACTTTTTTGCAGGATAGTTAACGCGAGTCGGACGCGACCCTACTGTTGTACTGCTGAACACGCGCAGCGTATAGCAGCTGGATTTTCTAATTTTACTGAGCAATTGTATGGCTTCTGCGTACTAAATATAAACTTTTGCTTTAATATTATTTCGCCGAAAAGAAAGTAGATTTTTTTTTGTCCTCCTAATTTTTTTTTTACAACTGAACGCTCAATACGAGCGTTCAATCGCTCGTATTAAGCTAATATTTGTTACAGCGGATTAAAATTATAGAGGCTAGCATATCATTGGTAGAAGACGAAAATAAATCGAAAACCATGCGGTATTCACTCATATAAGTCCATCTTTAGAATGCCATATTACTCTCGATAAAACTTACGTGATTGATTGCATTTTCAAGACGATAACCTTGGCTTTAAAAAAGCTTCTGATACATTCGGGCATTTGCCGGTTGAATTCATCAGCTGTTTTACAAGCCTTTCAACCTAAGTTCTTTTAAAATTTTGTCCTTCAGAGAGCTAAAAAAGTTCGTAGATGCTTTGATACATATTTTTGTGCAACTATAATGATTGTAGGACATGTAGGACACTCTGGAGGTCCAAATGAAATGATGAAGAAACAACGTAAAATAGGCTAGCTGCGAATTGCAGTACTTGAACTTTATGACGTCACACGCCTCATTACCAATGATGCACTACCGCTTGGCTCCGCCCCCTATGCCTCATTATCCTTTTCCATTTACAGTAAAGAGTAATGGTTGACAATCCTATGCGTCGAGGTTACTGCAGATCTGAAACGACAGTTACCTCAATTCCGATTGGTAACGAACATTAACTTTGAATTAAGGTAGTTACCCATCATGCAGAACTACAGCAGACTTGATACGTAGGCGTTCAAGTCGGCTGTAAGGGTTTTATAGTGATTCTTTTAAGCAGCTCTTAAGAGTCCAAAATTTGCTTACGCGGGATTTGGGTTTCACTACCTGTTCAAGGACGATTTAGTTAGTTGGTATTATTTACGATATAGTTTTAATAATACCAACTGATAATCCAGATACACAGATTATTATCAGCGTGAAGTCATTGTTGTCAACACAAATATGTTCCGCCTATAGTCAAACCAGCGTAAGGAGTCCGATGGGCGTGGCTAAGAACGCAAAGCAACTTAGCCAAATCTCACTTAAGCGCGTGGTATAACTTGTCTCAATCGATAAAATTATATTTATATTCGAATACTCGAAGGGCATGAGTCAATAAATCAGATTTAGCACAGCTGCGTTCAATTCAGCCCCGCCCTTAAAGGATTGCTTACGCTGGTTTGACTATAGTAGCCTATTAAAGCGACAAATGTCAAAAAACTGGATGGTTGACTTGGGCTGAACTTTGTAATGAGAAGGTTGGTTAGGACTAGACGGCAGTAAAGTTTACGTATAGATCTGGAATGATTATTGATGCAGTCAGAAACCAAGTCTGGGATGGTACAATACACTGAAGGCAACACAGGAAAATCACGACCTATACACGGCCAAGAATGTGTCCTACTTTAACAATTGAATGGCCAAGAGACAGTACTAACACGATCTGACTCCATAAGCACTGGAAAGGTCTCTCAGACAATGAAAGTATAAATAAAGCGTGAACAGACTATGTATATACCCAGCCTATTAAGTGATGCACCGGTACATTGAACTCGCGCTGATATTTCTGGCTGCATGAAAAATACAGGCTTCGCAAATTACCAAAAAACGTAAACTAAGCAGCAAAATTTTGCTCCAGTAAAAGAAGAAAGTCGCGCTACATAAAAGATTAAACATAAATGAGGTCGCCTTTTCTCAGAAAATCAAGAGCTTCCGTAGACAAGAAAAAAATAATAAAAGAAGAAGCTTCTAACAAAGACTTTCTTCAGATGACAGCTCTTCCTAGAAAAAGTTACGTAGTAAGAAAATACGCTGGATGACGCTTTCGAGACCGGTGACCTGGTTATACATAAGAACAGAGGCAACTTAAGAGGTAGCAACTTGTTCAGCGCAGGCACTCTTTATTGAAAGAATGCAGCACCGTAATTCAGAGTGTACACTGTACGCACAAATACATATATAAAATTTAGCCGTAAAATTGATGTTGTATTGTTACCAATCAATCAGTTTTTTTTTTAATCTTGCTTAAGCTTGATGGACAATTTCAGTAAGAAAACTACATGTTTTTTTCTATAGAAATTCAGCATTACACAAACTATGCAAAAGGTACTTATATAGAGTGAAGAAGTAAAGCAATGCAGGAATTGCTGTCATCAGCAACTTGTTGGCCTTACTTTGACTAGAGACGGAAGGGCGCGCCTACCTTGAACTAAAGCACACAGACAGCGCATACCTCCACCAAGCAGGGCAATGTTGATGAAATATTTAAATTGATTCTGAAACTAGGATTTCCGTATAATGATCACCAAAATTTGGTCATTAGTGCCTTATACCATTTCAAACAATTCCTGCAAATTTCATGAATTTCAATTCATTACTTATTGAGTTACGTTACCAACAATCATTTTGGCAAACAGTCAAACACACAAACGAACCAACCCATCATCACAAAAATTAGTTCATTTGTGTCTTTCAACATTTCCAACAATTCCTGTAAATTTCATATAGACCCGTTAATAACGTTAAAGGTTCTCTTGCTGACAATCATGAAATCAAACATAGAGACAAACATCCCTAGCAACATAGGGGACCGCCCAGTAGCTGAACTGTGGTCTTAGCTTCTGCGGTGACCCTAAGGGTTAGAAGGGAAACGGACGAACAGACCACAAAAGTTTGGTGATTTGCTCTTCATAACCTTAGCAATTCCTGAAAATTTCATAAAGATTCGTCCATAACTTCTTGAGTTATGCTTCTTAATAAGAAGAACCAAATAAACAAACAAACGGCAGAACGGATCTTCAATAAAAGTTAACAAATTGTTCCTCCAAACATACCTAACAATCCCTGCAAATTTCGCAAAGATCCGTCCATAACATTTTGAATCAGAACGGATCTTCAATAAAAGTTAACAATTTGTTCCTCCAAACATACCTAACAATCCCTGCAAATTTCGCAAAGATCCGTCCATGACATTTTGAATCATCTTGGTGACAGACAGACAAATAGAAAGACAGACAAACCTGACAAAATTAAAACTATCTCGGCGCAGATAATAATGATAAGTCATTCTCCAGTCGGAATTAAACGATGAACAAGTATAAAAGAAAATTAAGAGTAAAAATAACAGGACCAGTTGGGATTTGGCTGTAAGAAAGAAAAGTGCTTTTGGTAGAAATTACACAGTACTTATACCTCAAATCAGAAGCGCGTGTCTCGTGCCAAAATCTTAATGAATTCTTAGATACAACACAAGAACATATATAGCACGGTGACAAAAACACGTAGCGCATCAGAAACTGACGTTCAATGAAGATAACGGCAAACTCGAAAAATGCGCATCACGGGGGAGTGATATCAAATACAATGAAAATTATGAAAGAAAAAACACTATTGTGCAAATGGAGAACCGATATAAATCAATAGCAAAATAAGTCAACACCTTTTCTACGTACGCACGACAGCAACGCTGGTTAAACACGTACAGTGGCAACACTGCGTAAGACAAAAAAGACGAAGCACAGGCAACTGTGCGTAAACAGAGATAGCAAATCCTGGATCTCGATCACTTCTTCAGCTTGCCCAGGTCAGCAGGAGCGCAGCCGATGTTTTTCAGAGCAAAAGTGTCATCGTCGGATTATTTTGGTCGCTCAGAAGCGGAAAAGAATAAAGGGCGGCGACGGGAAATGATCGAGAGTCGGAAACTGGGAACTGATGGTCGATTTTAAGATTTTATCTTGGACAGCTCGACCACCGCCGCCGCCACAACAACACATTGGCACCAAACGAAAAGTTGAGAAGATCGAATTGGGAAGTAACAAAGCATCGTCGCTCAAATGAGATTCGCCCAACTCGATTACGCGCTGCCAATCGCCTGAAGGCTCTACAGAAATGGTACATCGTGCCTCGACCGGCAAATGAAACAAGTAGGCAGGTGGGGTAACTCCTCTCGCGGTGCTAAATAAGCAACGTTGCTATTCGATCGGGTGAGTGGCTGTATTGAACGAATTAGCACTAGTGAGTTCAATATTTGTAATAACTACGGGTCGTCTCTAAGAGAAAAAACAGAGACATCAAGATGAACGATAATGGTTCACACGGAGATCATCTGTCACTTGGAACGAGTTCTCGTAACCCAAGAGGCCAATATTCCACTTTTGGGACATAATTTCACGTTCGATAAACTTTAATTTAGGATAACTTTTGAAAATTTTTCATACATCAGAAGCGACTTTGCCACTCGTTTTAAGCCGTTATCAGAAAGTAAACTTTCACTTCTCCTAAGCATAGAACTGAAGCTTCAGTTCAGAAAAAGGGACAGGGCGAGTTAACTCTATCTTACTTAGGCCGTACCACGGCACTACACAAACTTTTGCTCGCAGTAAAACGATAGAACAAAGAACTCTTGCCGGAAAATAGCCGCCCAGATAAAAGAGGATAAAGCACGTGTAACTAGGAAGAATGCAATTATTGACACGCATTTACGCTAGCTGGCACCGTTAGATACCACAAGCTGCTAATTATTATGTATTAATCAAATTTTGTGTCATAACTACGGCCCTTACCGAGCTAAAGACACAAAGTTCTATACCAAGAGGAGTGAGGCGTGGGGCAATTCCTGTATTACTTACTACTGTACCTGGCGGTCCAAAATGACCGGACAGGATTGGCATTACCTACCGTAGCTTCGTCGTTGACGATTGTGGTGAATATTTTGGTACGATTGGAACCATTTGTGCACGAACGGTACAAAGAAACAATGAACAATAAATACCCACGTGTCTCAGGCGTAACTAAGATTCGCTACGCCATATGAACGTAGCAACAATAAATCTTTCGTATTTCAGCTTCGAAAATTCGTCTTCAAACTCCAGCAGTCGGAAACTAAGTTTGAAGGCGATTTCTCTGAAATGTAATACCATATTTTGTTGCTTGAGGAGAGAAACAACACAAATAAACTAGAGTCGCCCTCACGGAAAGTCACAGCCCCTACAAAAGTAAATCTCCCCCAATATTCTGACACGATCTGAGGGCTCCCGAACAACATTGCCCCATGCAGGTGCGCGAACGCACACCATTGTGCTGCCAATACGCAATGAGAAGAAATACCTACATAGCGGGGACGTCAACAGGTAACATATTTTCGTCTCTGCTCACAATCTCAGTTTTCAGTATTCTCTTCGATAACGGGCATCATGAACTGCTGGCAAGCGAAAAGGGTATGAACTAATAATTATATATATCAAAGAATTCAGAGCTGAACTCTGTACGTTTCCAAGAGAATCCTTCGCTATTCAGAAACTAACGAGAGCCTGACCACGACAGTCTACTATAGGCTAGGATTTTAAGTTCAACTCTACAACGTGAGTTATTAATAATACAACTTTGGAGACACAATCACTGATAAACTGTAGAAGATTCAAGATAAGGTTGGAGTTGTGAGCTGCCTAAGTAATAATATTGAATGACGGACCGCTGCAGAAATACTCCCCATATTTCAACGGGTAAAAAATGGTAACACAAATGCCAAAGAAAGAGACGTAAAAATACAATCTATGGTAAATCATTCAAGAGAACTTGTGATATTTTATGATGAACCCGCAATTATCTTATGAAAACGGTCTATGAGCTTACAAAATAACTGTTGAGAAAATCGGCAAAATTCTCAAATATTACGGGAAAAATAATGGCTGTCAAAATAGGTACTTAGAAGGTCCAGTAATAATTTCAAATTCTATAAAGGGAAGGCACAGAAAAAAAAGAGTACTTTTATGCTACTGGCTTCCCAATTCTTGTACGTAAACACTCTGATCCCAGCATCAAAAAATATTCATTCTAACAAACATAAGTGGCCAGCAAAATAATCGGACAAATCAGAGGTTTACCCCAAAATGTTGCAAGATCTCTACAACTGGATACAAAAGTCATTCAATAACACTAGTAGTAGTAGTAGTAGTAGTAGTAGTAGTAGTAGTAGTAGTAGTAGTAGAAGTGTGTACTAGCGCTTCAGTGGCACACTGCCTATATCGCGCCGAAATATTCCTGCTTGTGCGCCGACTAGGGCGCGTTTTAATTTGTCAATGATTTTTGTCTCAGCTTTTCTGCCGGGAGGTCTCAAGATTGGTCAGTGCGCTACTGACAGGAAAAAGGAGCAAGTTGAGCATTTCCAACCCCCGGGCGCGGCACAACGCTTTCGCTCAGCTACGCCGCGCAGGGGAAGAAGACGAAACACAAGAAGGTAGAAGTCTAGCGGGAATAGGTCAGCCACCTCGTTCGGCAGCCCATCTCCCGAAACAGAAGGGGAAGAATTGAGATCCTACCTAACTTTACAGAACTAACCTCGTCAACACGAACTGCGGCCAGATGCTACATCCCCTGCGGAGAAGGCACTCGGGACCTTTGGGTGCGTGATGACCGAACATATTGTGGCAGGGAAAAAGGCCCGCCAGAATATGCCCCTGAGTGCTCAATAACACTAGCGAGAGGCATCCTTTTCACTGCGATTTTCGCTGAAACATCTGATTTTTTTTTTATCTGACATGACGGCGACAGCTCAGAGGGCCGCAGCAACGGCCTGTGCTCCTCCCTGGGAATGGACATACTGGTTCGTCTATGTAATCTCCTGAGAGTAGGAATTACAGTACGACAAGAGTACAGTGCCGTTCCAACTATCCCACCATTCAGAATGCAAGAGTGCCATTTACCTGTGCAATGCGCAATAAATATATGAAATCATCTGGCGAGTACATGTTTATATTTAACCCGGCGATAAAAATTATTCTGGCCAGATTCCTTCAAGAATCAAAATTCTCCTAAAAAGAGCAGTACGGGTAGAAAACAACTGGGCTTACGTATAAGAATAAACAAAGTTGTGGCTTTTGCCAGTTCGTGAGGTTACTTGTACATGTATATGGTGGAGAGAGAAGTGCAGATGAACGGGGGAACCCACTGAGAAGCGGTTAAGACTGTGATAGAGCATTCTTAATATACTGCTGCTGTTGATTGCATATAACAGGAGTCTGGCTAACACCCCTTGTACCAATTTCGAAAATAATTGCTTATCACTGTGTCTAATTTACAGAAAATGAGTTAGACCGGCATCAATCTGAGCTTCAGGAATCGTTCACTCATGAACTACAAAATAAAGTTTATAGCTAAGAAGAGGCTAAAATTGAGCGCAATTGAGTAAGAATAATGATGCAGTGTTCCAAAGAAGAAAGAAGGAGTAGAACAGAGGGTAACAACTCCCAAAAAGCAGTACCTGATTCCCGACACAGTGAAAGTAAATACAAAACTTCACTTGACATTCGTTTCACCATCACCCGCACTACCTACGTCAAACACTCGGTGTCATGCGAACATTAAAATGTCTTCGGAACTGGAAACCTGCCAACGGTTACTTACAACTCTAGAACACAATACGGCGATACAAATACCAGGAAAACCAAGTGCTTTCCGCGCTAGAGTGCCATACTCCAAAACGAATGCCCTAAAATCTATGCGCACTTCTTACTGGAGTGTCATATACTGTGACACGAATACTTTAAAAAAATAGATACCTACATTACACGATAAAACATTGGAATGTAACGAATACCTCAACAACTTGTTACAAACCGCGCTCCAGCAGCAAGAGCAAAAAGTAAGTCCTGGGCTGATGAAACTCCTGCGTTTCCGAAAAGACAAGCACAATAAACTCCCAGCTAATATAACTGTAAAGTTCAGAATGTAAAAGCGACATCAGCCACACTGTTATGTCAATTTCTTTAGTGAATTGAAATAAGACGCGACTGTGGCAGTTTTCAAATTAGCGCCCTAAATATGGTGTCAGGAAGTACAAAACTACCCGCACCAGGGAGGAGTAGAGCGAAGAGTAACTAACTCGCTAGGGCAGAGCGACGGCAGTCCACGGGGATGCAGGTCACGTCCTCGCACTGACATATGACACCTCTGGGGAACGAGGCGCCAAGCGCTCGCTTATTGGGGCGCTGCAGCGCTAACCCAACAGTGCACAGCGACGCAAGTCCACACGCTGTGTTGTGCAGTCTGGGACGCTGCAGCGCTAACCCAACAGTGCACAGCGACGCAAGTCCACACGCTGTGCTGTGCAGTCTGGGGCGCTGCAGCGCTAACCCAAAAGTGCACAGCGACGCAAGTCCACACGCTGTGTTGTGCAGTCTGGGGCGCTGCAGCGCTAACCTAACAGTGCACAGCGACGCAAGTCCACACGCTGTGTTGTGCCGTCTGGGGCGCTGCAGCGCTAACCCAAAAGTGTACAGCGACGCAAGTACACACGCTGTATTGTGCAGTCTGGGGCGCTGTAGCGCTAACCTAACAGTGCACTGCGACGCAAGTCCACACGCTGTGTTGTGCAGTCTGGGGTGCAGCAGTGCTAACCTGACAGTGCACAGGGACGCAAGTCCACACGCTGTGTTGTGCACACTGAGGCGCTGCAGCGCTAACCTAACAATGCACAGCGACGCAAGTCCACACGCTGTGTTGTGCAGTCTGGGGCGCTGCAGCGCTAACCCAACAGTGCACAGCGACGCAAGTCCACACACGCTGTGTTGTGCAGTCTGGGGCGCTGCAGCGCTAACCTAACCGTGCACAGCGACGCAAGTCCACACACGCTGTGTTGTGCAGTCTGGGGCGCTGCAGCGCTAACCCAACAGTGCACAGCGACGCAAGTCCACACACGCTGTGTTGTGCAGACTGGAGCGCTGCAGCGCTAAGCTAACAATGCACAGCGACGCAAGTCCACACGCTGTGTTGCGCACACTGAGGCGCTGCAGCGCTAACCCAACAGTGCGCAGAGACGCAAGTCCACGTGCAGTCTCGAGCGCTGCAGCGCCAACCCAACAGTGCACAGCGACGCAAGTCCACACGCTGTGTTGTGCAGTCTCGAGCGCTGCAGCGCCAACCCAACAGTGCACAGCGACGCAAGTCCACACGCTGTGTTGTGCAGTCTGGGGCGCTGCAGCGCTAACCCAACAGTACACAGCGACGAAAGTCCACACGCTGTGTTGTGCAGTCTCGAGCGCTGCAGCGCCAACCCAACAGTGCACAGCGACGCAAGTCCACACGCTGTGTTGTGCAGTCTGGGGCGCTGCAGCGCCAACCCAACAGTGCACAGCGACGCAAGTCCACACGCTGTGTTGTGCAATCTGGGGCGCTGCAGCGCTAACCCAACAGTACACAGCGACGCAAGTCCACACGCTGTGTTGTGCAGTCTGGGGCGCTGCAGCGCTAACCCAACAGTACACAGCGACGCAAGTCCACACGCTGTGTTGTGCAGTCTGAGGCGCTGCAGCGCTAACCCAACAGTGCACAGCGACGCAAGTCCACACGCTGTGTTGTGCAGTCAGGGGCGCTGCAGCGCTAACCCAACAGTGCACAGCGACGCAAGTCCACACGCTGTATTGTGCAGTCTGGGGCGCTGCAGCGCTAACCCAACAGAGCACAGCGACGCAAGTCCACACGCTGTGTTGTGCAGTCTGGGGCGCTGCACCGCCAACCTAACAGTGCACAGCGACGCAAGTCCACACGCTGTGTTGTGCAGGCTGCAGCGCTGCAGTGCTAACCCAACAGTTTACAGCGACGCAAGTCCACACGCTGTGTTGTGCAGTCTGGGGCGCTGCAGCGCTAACCCAACAGTGCACAGCGACGCAAGTCCACACGCTGTGTTGTGCAGTCTGGGGCGCTGCAGCGCTAACCCAAAAGTGTACAGCGACGCAAGTCCACACGCTGTGTTGTGCAGTCTGGGGCGCTGCAGCGCTAACCCAAAAGTGTACAGCGACGCAAGTCCACACGCTGTGTTGTGCAGTCTGGGGTGCAGCAGTGCTAACCTGACAGTGCACAGGGACGCAAGTCCACACGCTGTGTTATGCAGTCTGGGGCACTGCAGCGCTCATTTAACGGTGTACAGCCAAACGAAACAAGTCCACACGCTGTGGTGAACAGCAGTTTGTGTGTGTTGCTGCGATATCTGTTTTAAGGAGCACAGCGGCGGAAGTCCACATCTTGTAGTGCAAAATCTGTTGTGCATTGATTACAAAGGGTCGATTGTGAAGTGTGATATTAGTTCTTTAGCCACCACTGCTCTAGCGATGTCAAGCAAATTCCTCTCGCTGCACATATGGAAATGTTCAACTCGTAAACAAAGACCTGCAATTGAGCAAGCGATGTTTAAAGAGGTGCGTAAGCTAACCAGTGTACGCGCACACGTAGAAGAAAAGCATATCCAACCGGTACTCCTCAGACGCGCAACAAAGCTTGCCCGACCTTTATTATTAATATTTTTATTATTATGTTAGATCTTTGAGCCTCCCTAGACAGAACTATGGTGATTCAAGTGACGAAAAGGAAGGGACAGGTAGTATGTCGATAGAAATGTGAAAGCCATGCACGAAGGAGAACCAACGCGCATGGGAACAGCAAGTCGGGAAAGAAGAGGAAGAACAGATAAAAGTAAGATCAGTAGGAGTACGAAATCAGGAAGGAAGAAAAGTGGGCACGAAAGACAGACGTCCCGAAGGCCTGGCTAATGGAAAAGGTAACCTACACAAGCCCCCTAGGCGCGCTGCTCTCCATAACATAGGATGGGCGAACCTAACTAACGTAATCCTATGGCCCATCCTACGCCCCCCAGAAGGGTGCACGACCTTTAGCCACGCGGCAATTATTCAAGTCCAGCCATCGACAGAACGCAACAAAGAATTTCAATACGCACTAGCTAAATTTGTAAAATTTACCTATGACAACCTGCCGTGGTGGTGCACAGTCCAAATATGCATTCTTTGATCAAGTGCAACTGCATTCACTAATTTTGTCATTCAACGGTGATAAAATGACACCCAAATCGGCGAGTAGACAAGAAAAATGAGGGGCAGTGCAACGTATAGGACTTGTAAATACCACTTAATATTAGTCAGCCTCATAACTTCATATTATTCTACACTCAAAAAAATTTTACTAAGGGGGTACGGAAAGTATTCGTAGGTTGTTGTTGGGTTGCTTCGAGAGGGGTGAAGTTTGAGCAACAACCTCTTTGACCGCATGGTGGAAATACGTTGAGTTTCGATACCGCAGACAAGTGCTGCATGCCTGGTCCACGTTACCACCTAAGTGGGACCGCGCCTCAGTCGGACCAAAGTCCTGAAGGGACTAAATAGGGGACGGTTTGAGTGAAGTGCGTTGGACCGCCGTCAGACAAAAGACGCTAGCAGATCTCAGCACAACAGATAGGCAATGGAACCGAGCATACCTCGGCACGGCATACAGGAATCGCAGATAAACTAATATTACCAGAGAGCAGGCCAGCTGGTCTCGGCAGTGCATGCAGGTTCGATCCGCAAGCACGCAAAGAAGACCAACCATCAGGCCGTGGGGTTGCGGTGCAAGAGCCGCAGACGAGCAGGTCCCCGCGAGCAGCGAAGGATAACGAAGGCAGCAGCTAATCTGAGGATATCAATGCAAGAAGGCAGGGAGTCGCCTCTTATGCAGATGAGAGGAGCGTAAGAAGCGGCGCCTGGTGATGAATTGCTGCAGTTTGCCGGCGACCGAAGGCTCTCTGCGAGGACTCGCTAAATTTTGGGAGCACCAGGGACATTATAGGCATTACAAAATGGTCCTCCCACCCCTTGGCTCGTGCTCTAAAATGAATTCAGTACTTACGCTTGGGAAACGAAATGAAGCGCATCGTGTAATAACAGCGGCAGAAATCGCTTACAGAGCAGCCGAGTTTAATGGAGGGACGAGGTTAAGTTTATAAAACGTTACAGTTTTGTAGGTAGCAAGCATGAGTGATTCATTCATACTGGAAGTTACTATATACAAAATAAGTTTCGCACACACAAAACCATTATGTGAGTGTGTTGATGAGATATGTAAAACTTAAGCCTATCTATCCAAGGCAAACGGTCATTCAAAATACGAGAGAACAAGGGACATGAGCGTCACCCAACTATAGAAATGTGAGCGAGACTACTACCAAGACTATTAGAGTATGTAAAAAAATAGGATAAAAAAGTGGGAACAATCTACGCTGTATACGAGATCAAATTAGGGCTCTAGTAACCGATAAGCTGAGGAGCGATACCCACTATGTCAACTTCACTCCACGTCAATGTCTCATCTTGAAGTTTAGGTCACAATCTCGACGTAATTCACTCATTACCAACGTCCGATACAACACAGTATGGACGAACCTACATAATTCCGACGCACTTCGCTTAGCTCAGCAAGCTGCTACGTTGAATGAATACACCTAACCCTGAAGTACTACACATACCCCGCTCAGTACGATTGTCAAACCTAACCTACCTCGACTACTGACCGTAATAACCTTCCTATAGCCTCCGGAGTGGACGCACGACGCGTGGGTAAAGCGAATGGTCGATAGAAGAGCAGTCGCACCAAGGTGACCCGCGCCATCTCCAGCACGACCACTAATGGCACCATTAACGTCTAATATTAACTCTATTAACACTCCATTGATGATCTAATCTAGGCCGTAGATAAAAATACGCTAAATCGATTCAGGGACACGGGGATCGGAAAAAAATGATGTTATCAAGGAAGGAGGCAGATGTTAGTTCATCCTCCCTCTGCACACACGGGATGGGAATCAATGGTAGCCAATAATGACCTCAGCGAGAATTTGAATGTTGAAGCATAAAGTAAGATAGAGCCAGTATCTTTTTGTCACATTGCGAAATGCGAATGCACGAGGAAAACGCGTTTTTTAGCCGTTTACGGTTCACTCATAGGTCAGTTTTTGCAGGACCTGCACTTTTCAAAACGATACTGAAAGTTCTTCTTGAACGTTATACGGATAAGGGACCATGGACCGTGATGGTGCCCCACAGACAGCAAAGAAGAAGTGTGCGATATAAGCGATTATTTCTGCATTTAGTTCAGAAAGAAGAGGAAGGAAAAATAAAAACAGTAGTAAGAACTTGAATGCTTGTGGAGACCCGCAGGATAGCACAACTTCAAACAACCAGAGTATGACAGACACCGAGCCAAGGTGCATGAGCCCATACAGGATCGATGCTACGGCATCACTTTTCGTAAGAATACTAGTATTACATTGTGCAATTCCTAAAAAAATGATGCAGTAGCTAAATCTATGCACCCGCCATAATGGATTAGACACAATCTTGACTTGAGCCCCGAACAGTGAAGGCGGACACACGCCAGTGCTACCTGAACATCTTAGCTTTCGCTTTATTACAAGGGGTCGTAAAAAGAAGCTGAAGGCAAGTGGGAAGGGTAAAAAAAAAGACACCCGCACGACCTAGTAGTCCAGTGGTTCCCAATCATTCCATGCTATAGATCAACTACCGAACAAAAAATAAGTGGGCCATTTTATCTTTCACCAAGAGAAAGAAGTCGACACTAGTGTATTGGCTTGAAGATTGCCAGTGCATTTTTTAAAATAGTAATGATATTATAAAACCTATGACCATTTGTTTCTGACTAAAGACCCAGTAAAGGCAATATTATATAGTCATTTTCAGTTTGTAGACAAATACAGCTGAAATCCTGTGGACCACCCAAAAAGCCATGCATGAGCCACCACCACCACTCGGGTACCAGTGTAGAAGACGAAGATAGGACACGCGCCACGGCATGGGAGCGAACCTAACGCTACGCTGGGGCTCGTCCTATGCCCACCAAGAGAACTGTCGGTTTACAGAGACGAAGACAAGGTAAAAATTAAGGGTAATTATGAGCTCGTGAGCAAGCCATCATGTTGAGATTAGCGCTGGCCATTTTAGCGGCTGCCGCTCACAGGATATTGCGTCCTTGAGAGCGTGTTTTGCTCGCTCCATAAGACCATTAAACGCGTCGACACCGACACATTGCTCTAATTTCCCATACGGTGACACGCTAAAAAATTTATGGACGTAAAGAAGGAGCAGGACGCGACTTGGGGGAGTTCGAGCCTACGCAAGCCCGCATTGTTCCGTTGGGTATGCTGAGGCGGCTTGGTAAGTCACATTACCTCACACTAAAACAAGGTAGGTTAGGTTACATGAAGTTACGGTTAAGAAAGCTTAGGCGAAGTACGGTTGGGTTCGGTGACATTAGAATGGGCTAGGTAAGACTCGGTCGTGCTAGACAAGATACGGCTAGGCTAGAGTGCGTTAGCTCAGGCAATGTCAGGTAAACAACTCTTCACAGGAAGGACAATGATTCGGCAACAAACGTTCCGTTCTATGAACAGTCAACCTAAAGCCTCCCTTATTTAGATTAGATTTTTCACAGTAAAACAAACAAGTAAGTTCCATGTATGTTAGGTGTGATAAGCAACTGAGCAAGACAGTAAACAGCCAACAAAATATTCCGTTATAAGAAAAAACAACGATTATATATATACAGCAAAAAAACATAAGCGACACAAACCAAATCGTGACACTCTGCAGAATAAGGAAGAATGGATAACACAAGTCATCCCATATTCTACACTTAACAAGCTCGACCCAGACAAAACTAAGCAGGCAAGGGCTCAAGATCAAAAAGGGGTACACTAATTCGGAGCAGCGCGAACGCAAGCTATCAAAGGCTGGAGCATCGGCAGTACTCTTCCATCATTTGGATCGAGGCTAACAAGTGCATTAGCGGATAATAAGTTGGCTAACGCGCTTCCTTTTGGTTTGCTCATAGCTGTACCATTGAACTTCAATGGAAACACAGGAGCTCGCGAGCATGGGTAGGATGGAAACTGCAGCACCACCTCCGCCTCGCGAAATGAGCGACGCATCAAAGGCAAGGCTCATTATGGGGTTGCCATGGTGGCAGTCGGTGCGGCCTCAGCCACAGGCCGCTGACGCAAAAGGCGGTCCAAGAAAATTACGTACACCCTTGCCCCTTCCTTCTCAAGTTTTCAACGTCGCCACTTGTAATGATCGAAAATAAGCGTTCAGTTTGGCGCAAAAAAAGAACGAGTGTTGTTTATTATTTGGGACGGTGTTAAAGTCTCGCACCGTTGTAGCCCCTTCATGCACTCGACTGAAGAAATCGCGGGGACCTTCCTAACATTATGGACCTACGACGAAATGACTAGAATTATCGTCCGCCTGGTAGCGAGAAGTGTAATCATTTTTGGTTGGTTACGAAGAATACTGTTCACGTATATGATACAGTTACCTAATCAGGTGTACAAAATCCACTGAAAAAGCTGATGTTGAAAAATATCACCTGAATTGGATTCAGGAAGGTGAGACAAGGCAGAAACTAGAATTTTCACGAAAATTCAACGTTTTTTTTATTTTAAAGCGTGTTATCGCTCATATGAGGCCGAAGCGTACGGCTTCGATCCAATATAGTATTCATATCACGATAGTCCCATGGACACTACAGCATATATATGTATATATGCTGTGGTGTCTACGGGATTATCGACAAAACATAAGTCACTAAATAGTACGACAATATATTGTAAGGACGAGCGTTTATATTATACGGTAGGTATAGCATAGGCTTCTAGCTGCAGAGGTAAGACAGGGTTACTAGCACCTTCGTGGCTAGGCCTGTACCGCGCCAGCCGCCTCACAAATATTTTCATCTCCGTAGTTTCTACCTGAAGGGATGATGGTAGAAAAACCAGTTCAGCAAGCCTCAAGCTCGGCTGTTGCGCCACCACTAGTAGGGAATTAAAGCACAGAGCAAGGAGATCGAAAACTTACCTAGCTAACCTTAGTAACGAACGCCAGCAGGAACTGATGCAACACCTCCAGCGGAAAGTCACTCTAACTGGCCCTTGGAAGCGCCATAAGCCTCTATACACTCCTGATCACTGATCATAAGGACCAGTTTAAAAATTGACAAAACACTATTTTGCACGAACAGACTACAAATTTTCCAACTAACGATTAGTCATTGGAAAAGATAACGTGTGAAGAAGACAAACAATTTTTGTTTCATCAATTTAATTAGTAAATTATATTTTTGGGTATGTGAAGCCCTTGCCATCTTACAATCTAATAAAAAATTTATGGCCAAAAGTAAAAATGTAGAAAAACTCAAGTACAACAAGTACAGCAATGTATCAACAAGTGGTTCAACTAATGAACTAGCTCCATGCCATCTTAATTGCAAAACCAACTAATGTTTCAACTAACGGGATACCCCATCCTCTGCCATCTCCAGAACCTGGAACAAGTGCCAACTTTGAATCTTCCAACAATAATATTCAACATGTCTATGGATCTGATTTGCAAAAAATCAATTCTAAAATAGATAGCTTTAAACAAGAAGCACTATCTAATATAGTTATGGTTCAAGGGGAAATTGTAGACAGCCTCATCTCCTCGAGAGCATATAGTGAAAGTGGTTCGAATAATTCATTTGTCGACCAAGTCTGTTCAGCGTTATCCACCAATTTGCATAGCATCTCCGCTAGTGATATCGACTGCAGCAGCAGAGGCAAAAGTAAAAAACACCGTATTGACTGTGCCTCTAAGGATATTAAAATTAAATTACTATCAGCCATCAAAAGAACGAAGCCTAAAAACATCTACGTCAGCGAATACCTCACCCATGAGCGTGTATCTCTTCTCTACAAGCTCCGATCTCTAAGCAAGCAGCATTCTTCGTTGCAAAGAGTGTATTCAAGAAACGGAAGCATCTACTACAAGCTAAATGATCTAAAACCAATATTAGTTATTAATAACAGTGATCTGAAACAACTAGAATTAAAACTATTTAATATGCGTGTTTCCACTGATCAATGAATTTAGGTATTTTATATTGGCTGAAACGTACAACTTTCGTCTAAAATAAATTTTTGAAGGGAAGCGACTTCATCTTTCAAGTTTCGCGATGAATTTGATAATAATTTACCTGATTTTAATTGTCAAGTTACAAACATAGATGATTTTAATGAAAGAATCATAAATTTTACTACTGATACATATCCAATTATTTTAGTTAATATTCGTCGCGCAAGAATTTTCCCCATTATGGAAACATTACTTCCGTCACTAAAGATTAAATTTTATATTATTGTGTTTACTGAAACCTGGCTTACGCCTTAAATAAATTCCATGTTCCAACTATCTGATAATAATCAAGTCAATATTTATCGTAACCGCCATGGAGGTGGTATAGCATTATCTCATAAAAAATTTATTCAAATTGAAATTGTGCCCCGTTAATGACATAGTCGAATCTATGAGTGTGGTGTCGAAAATTAACAATGCTAAATATTTTTAGGGTGTCTGTATAGACCGCCTCGCGCAAAAATAAATGATTTTAATACACATCTGTTAGAGCAGTGTCTTCCTGCAATATGAAATTATAACAAAGTTTTTTTTTTGCGGAGATCTGAATTCAAATATATACAACCCGCTTGGATTACCTGCAATATATCATTTCCTTCATATTGCCAGTTCATATGGATTCTTTCCTGCTATAACTAAGTCTACGAGATTCGCTCCCGATAATTCCATAACAAAGTACTCATTGCTCGACCAAATGTAGTTGAATTTTTGTCCTAGTGCCAAGTGCATGTTAGGTGTTATTGACGCAGCAATCAGTGATCACTTGGCTCCATTTTTAGTATACGAGAGTGAGCCCTTGACACACTGTCCGGCAATACTAACTCGATGCTTGCGCGATGTTGACAAACAACACTGCTTCATCAGCAGAATGAGTCTAGTCTCTTTTGCTTATGTATACAAGCATTCCTGTCCTGACCTTGCAATGCAACAACTTCTCGAACAGATTTATTCCGTCTATTATGATTGCTTCCCATTAGTAAAGATAAAATGTAAACCTAAATTCAAAAAGCCTGAATGGTTCTCTCGTGATCTGAAATATGTTATAAGGAAAAAATTCAGATTGCTCAGGATGTTCAAACGTGGAATAATAGCAGAGACATGCTATACATCTTACAGGAATACATGAAATAGACTAATACGAAAATGCAAAAAATACTATTATAAAAACAAAATCATTGAGTCCAGAAATTCATCTCCTAAGTTATGGCAGGTGTTGAATGATGTTCTTGATAGAAAAACCAAACGTAAGCCTGTTTGTCTTAGTGTTAATGGTACGGTATTTTCTGACGCACAATCAGCTAACTTATTTAAGACACATTTTACTTCAGTAGCAAAGTCACTCGAGGAGGCCCTCCCTCCTCCAAGAAGGAAATTTTACAATCAATACGAATTATGTTGTTACAGATTGCATTTTCAGGCCTACCTTTCCCAATGAGATCGTTAATATTCTTAAATCATTCAGTAATAAGCGCTGTCATCGAGATGAGAGTCAACCTTCATTACTGTTTAAAGTTATGCATTGTATTGCTGATCCTCTTTGTCAGATTTTCAATTTGTGCTTGGAGAACAGCATTTATCCTAATATATTAAAACATGCTCGTGTTATTCCTATCTTGAAGTCAGGTAGTCCGAATGATATGGCTAATTTTAGACCCATATCTACGTTATCTATCTTCAATAAAATTTTAGAGAAAGCCATTCACTCGAGGCTGCCAAACTTCCTATCATCACATGTAATTAGTGGTCAGCAGGTTGGCTTTCGAACTAAATCTTATACAACGCTAGCCATTTTTTATCTTGTAACGATCTTCCGAAATGCTTTCACGATAAAACATATGGTATATCTTCATTTCTAGATTTTAGAAAGGCGTTCGATACGGTAGATAAAAATACTTGATCATTATGGCGTTCGGAATGCAGCAAATGCACTGCTGAATAGTTACCTGTCAAACAGGGAGCAATATGTACTCTGTAACGATACCAAATCACACATATTACCTTTTAATTCGGGTGTTCCCCAAGGAAGCAGGCCCGTTATTTTTTAATGTTTTTCATTAATATTACTACCCTCGGAATGAATTGTGTATTGCATGCGGATGACGCAGTTTTCCACACCAATAGTACCTAGTGATTTTCAAGCTGCTATAACTGGTCTGCAAACTTTTTTAAATGTGTTGTCTAAATGGCTAACTCGAAATAGATTAACTGCTCATGAGGATAAAATCAAATTAATGCTTTTCTCCCCCTGTACTCACCAACAGTGGCCACCTATTTTCTTTAACAATAATCAACTAGAGTGGGTGCCACAAATAAGATATATTGGACTGATCCTGGATGAAAGGCTGAGTTTTAAATCCCATATCGAAGAAGTGGGGCGCAAACTTAGCAAAGTTCTCGGCATAATCTATGCAATATCCAATTATGTTGATCGTGAATCATTAACAATAGTTTACTACTCATTGGCTCATTCAGTGCTGGTCCAGAATACATCGTTTGGAGCGGAGCCCCACGTTGTCACATTCACAAACTCGAAGTAATATTGAATAATATACTTAGGCGAATACTACGTGTTAGACGTAACGAAAACAATGTGCCTGTATTGAGTTGCAGTGAAATGTACTCGTCGTTAAAAATGTTGCAATTTCAGGATGTTTACAACTATTCCTTGCTTGAGTTTCTTCGATTTGTGTGTTATAATCATCCTGAAGTATTTCCAAAGTATTTCAGTCCCCTTATTCCCCAACAAAATTACGAAATGAGACGTTCTGTTCTCAATCTCCCAACTGTGCGTGTTGACGTTGAGAAACGCGCTACAGTACTTCAAATTGTAACGCTTCTCAATAAACTTCCTGAGTATTTATCAGATCCCATTACTGATGTCTTAAAAAAACGTCTTAACCCTTTAGTGCCTACCGCACACATAACTTAACATTACATGTAGTGTTAATTCTATGAAAAATGTTTAATTGAGGCACTAAAGGGTTAAAGAATACGTCATGCAATTGGATTAGATTTTGCTCTGTGTTGCCCAAAAAGTTTGCTTAACTTTCAGTGGCTACGCAGATGCATTATTCTACAGTATACAGTACTACTTTGCCAAATACTTGTAATGCATTAAATGTATCTGTGTGTAATGAACCAATCAAGCCTAATGTTAATAGAACGAGGACCTAATAATGAGTTCATGTCTTACTCCATCATTCATTGTCTCAAATTGTTGCCCATTCCTTACCGTTCATTTCCTGCATGGCCATCAATACAATTTGGAGTTTCTATAGAGAGAAACAAAGGGACACATCGTGAGAAAAGTAGAGGATCCCAAGCATGGAAGGCACCGCATAAAGGAACGGTATCTCAGGAAAGTCTGGGTAACAAACAATAACGACTGCAGTAGCAGATAAGCGAGGGAGGTGGGTGCAGAAACAAAGGCATTCCGAAGGCCAAGGTAACCTATCGTGCCATTGGGAATGTAACGCCCCGTAACATAGGATACATGTACTAGTGAACTCCCGTATAAAAGTACGTACCCAGGTACCATGTATACAAGAATCTACCAATAATCTTTCACTTTTAAGCTAAATAACTTGTGCATATTGCCAAGAAAGCGAACTCTGATGTTTTTTCTTGACAGCACTTCGTACAGAAGCACTTTCTCGAGGTAAAAATATTTGGCGCAGACAGCCAGCGAAAAAAATGAAAAGCTACTGATGCCAAGAACCTATACAGGACGAGTAACTGCATGGGATTTTTTCGCTCCGCACTGCCCATAGAAATATGCCCTGTGGGAAAAAGTATCGCATTTCCTTTACAAGCGAAAGGCTCGAGCTGCCAGAGAGGGGAAACATGCCAACTGTGACAGCACAGAAATAAAATATACGGACAACGAAATAAAAAAAAAAACGTACGGCTAGTTTTTGCCCGTTAAAAAATCTGGACCACTCGAGACCCACAGCACTACCTCTCACGCGATAATAGTCTTGACAGGGACTGAGTTCCTAGAACAGACACCACACGCGGGGTGCGGATACACAAGTAAACCGCACACTCTCACCAATACAGCATTATTTTGCCGCGCTAAATCGGACGGCAAGAACCCGACTGCCGAAAGCTAACGCAACTTATCGGGTCCCCTCGAGGTGGACAATTCCCCAGGAACCATGATGTCCTATTATGTACCAAGGAATAGTCGAGAATTAGTCTAGTCGTGATGAATAACAGAGCCAGAAGACAGCAGATACACGTTATGATGACACTCCAGTCCAATAGGAAGTATATTAACACAAGCATGCAGTGCCTTATTATAAATACAGTTGTGTTCACAGTTTTTCTCAAGCTGTGTTACTGCGCTACAAGAAGATTTTTCTTACGAACAAACGCAATGGGAGAAAGCAAAACACAACTTGAGTAAGATCGGGTTAAACCGACATACCGTACACGACCGTCTCTTGAATGTGTTCCTTCAGTTAATCACCTCAGCTAATATCTTATTATGTTCTTTGTTAAACACCGCTGTCAATCTACTAAGAGCATTTTATACTACATTATGCATCATTTTTGGAGGCGCAACTATGCTGTTGAAATTTATGGTACGACAAATGAAATGATACAACACATTTTACAATACTGTCTTTCAATTTTTCACCGTCACAACTATGTCGACTTTCCAACGTTGGACCACTCTTATTCCATAATAGCAGCATTACGTACATAATTTTCTGGTTTCTGACTGACCTCCAGCATGTAGGTCACTTAGTCCAACAGCCTTCTTCTCCTTCATACCACCATGACATTCATTTGATTCTGACGCCATGGTGCAGGTTTTTATCGAATGCTAGTATCGGTCACTAAAACAAGAAAACGGTAGGAACAAATATATATTATTGTCCGCTTCTGAAGTCCTCGGAATTGCAAGTTCCGGCGATAAAACATCCGTACATGGGGAATTTCCCAAACACTACCGGGTCACCCTCGTTTTATTCTCAATAAAATGTTAAGGATTGCACCCTGGAATAAACTTCCAAGGCTACCCCTTTCCAAGTGACTGACCAAGGCAGCGTCGGAAGGAATGAAACGAGTCCCGCAGAAGCAGAAGATTCTCG
This sequence comes from Parhyale hawaiensis, assembly GCA_001587735.2. Lineage (NCBI taxonomy): Eukaryota > Metazoa > Arthropoda > Malacostraca > Amphipoda > Hyalidae > Parhyale > Parhyale hawaiensis. Next base: position 17,760,180 of record LQNS02278160.1, read on the forward strand.
AGCACAGACCGGGGAGCGGCGGCGGCAGCTGGGACAGCAATTAGCCCTTAAGAGCGTCATTAATTTGGAGTAACGAAATCTGTTGATTTCAACAGCAAACACACGCAGGAGAAAATCAAGAACAACGTAGGAATAACACGAGCAAGAGAAGGCGAGATGCGGGGATGCGGCAAAAACATTAGGTTGTGGCACAAATTAATTAAGGGCAGAAATACAAGTAGAGACCTTGCGAGTCCACAAATTCCCTTTCAATTCGTTAAAGATCCCTCGACTGAATTGTAAGCAGACTCTATGGACAACACGCATTAAGCATTCCACCTCCTGTTGACGCACAGAACTTACACCATCTTAGTGTCGCCATTACTTGCCTAAGTAAATATAGAAAAATACAGTTTTATAATTAAATTCTAGCAANAATTGCAAGCAGACTCTATGGACAACACGCATTAAGCATTCCACCTCCTGTTGACGCACAGAACTTACACCATCTTAGTGTCGCCATTACTTGCCTAAGTAAATATAGAAAAATACAGTTTTATAATTAAATTCTTGCAAAATTCTAAATTTCATTTTGGCAACACCACTGTCTCCTGTTTGTACTATGATTATATCTACAAATATAAACCAGCGTAACAAATGACCTTGCATAACCCAGGTCAGCGCACAATGTTACCATGCATTACCCAGATGAGTCTACCTGCACTGATGTTAGGCGTAGTTAGACTGAAAATGCACAATATAAGCAGACCCAAGCCTAAGTTCAAAGACTTAGGAGATGAGAGGGGGGTCTGCTAGAGCAGAATGTATGGTGCGGGGCCGCGGATGGCCAGCAGACTGTACGACAACTGCCTGGGGATCAATGAGGGCAGCATCACCCACGCACCCGATGTGCCAGACGTGCAAAAGCGGCAGTGACTATCAGAAGCTGTAGAAATAATGATAAATCATTATATACATATACACTGATATTAACAATCGTTGCGTTGATGACGATAATTCCAGATATAAATATTCAAGTTCAACACGTTCTCCATTTCTTTCTCTGAAAACAACAGAATTTGTGGCGGTAATTTCAAAAAAATCTAGTAGCTAACTTCTGTTTATTTGAGAAGTTTGTATACGGATGCTGAACAACGGATGCTGAACAAAAGGAGTACCCATAAAACGCAAACACTGATGCTTTGAAATATTAAATTCGTTGTAACACACTACATTAATCAACAACGATTAAATTAATTATTAATTAAATGAGCAAATAGATAAACAGATCTCCATTAACGTATTTAGGGTACAACTTTTGCAGCTTCAAGCTAGATATAATCGAAAAGTGAAACCTTGGGTTAAATTAACTAATGAATTAACGTACTAACCATTGACATCTCGAAGTTTTTCTGCAAATTTTACACTTCCCGCGAGATGAACAGTGTAATCGTACATCTGGTAATGAGATCACAGCCATTCTTAGTTATGATGCGGCCAATCGTCTAGTGTCTACAACATAACTACGTCGTGTACAAGGTCGGGTTTCGAAAACGACCATGAAATATCAATAGTATTACGCAGGTTCCAAATTCTTGAAGGTTACATAACAAACAGATGTAGTAGTATCCCCACCGAGGAGGTCATGCTTTTTGTATGGAGTGTGCCTGTCTGTGACTGGTAGCAACATAACTCAAAACATTATGCGTGGATCTTTGTGAAATTTACAAGAACTCTTAGGGACGTCACAAGGAACAGATGATTATACTTTGGTGCTGATTCGTTAGTCCGTTTGTCTACTAATCTATAAGCGCTGCGTTGTTTGGTGGAGCTCGGCGCCCTCATAATGCAGCTCTAGTTGTTCCTGTATGTTTACGTCTCACGCGACAAGCAAAGAGACAAAAACGACGGGGTTTCCATATGAGGTAGCTGGCCGGCGGTGGTGGAGGTACAACGGTCGGCTTGGTAACTGCAATTTAGCAATTTAACGAAAAACATTGACTCGGAAAATTTCAATTCCACCTATATAAACTTGTTTCCAGGTAGATGTTTCCATCAAAGAGCATTTGCTATAAACCCATCCTTCTGAAATTGTGCAGATCATGCATGGCTCTCGGCTTGCGACGGTTCCACCTCCACTCGCTTCCAGGCCAACCTCAGTGGTCCAGCAATAATCAGACTACCAGGGCTCCAGGACTTCCACTACGTCACGTCTCTTCAACTATCCATCTTAATCGTACTGAGATTTTGAATTCTTAAAAGAGAGGACCTTTAAGTGAAGGTTTCGAATAATCCGGGAATGCCAGGAGGCCTCAACTGTTTCGCAGAGAGGGTCGTCGTTTCTGTCTAATAGACCGAAACAACTGATCCTTTGCTTGGCTATGCAACCGCTTGGGAAACGGGTGGCTGTTTTTATAACCAAAGTCACATAGTAAATAGTGTAATATCCGAGGTTTCTGCGGACATAATTCCGCTCACACACAGTGATCTAGCCACACTAGCAGAATATTACATTTTTAGAACATTTCATACAGAAAATAAAGGCCCCTGGAATTATTTAATAGGCGTCGTTCACGATTTACGAACAAATGAAACAATATTAGTAGGATTCATGATAAGTAGGATTTAAAACAATGACACATAGTCGTTAATTAAGTAGATTATACTTTTGAATTCAGCGCCGCCCCACCAACTAAAGTCATAAATCAACTATATATTGGGGCCGCTAAAAATTCTGTTCGAGGAGCTTAAACCGAACTCATTTTGAAACGTACAATTAAAACTATCTCCGTTGAAAAGCTAATATTTTAATGGTATGTTTGGGACCATAAAAAGTTTTGATCACGTTTTAAGTGTGCCACGGTATTAGCTTTAATAGATTTTAATCAATTGTCTTTATCAAAAAATGTCAATAAGAGTATGATTATGCAATGTTTTATATTATCAAACAATGAAGTACAATCCATAGTTAATAGTTTTCATAACCTTTCTTCTGGAAAACAAGTTCAATCCTCCTGTCGACAGATTTTATCAAGTGTTTTGCTTTGTTTTAGAATGAGGAATAGCGCTTTCAGATGTTTTGATAGCTGTTCATAAATCTTCTTTTGAAGTGTACTGCCTTCCATTCTTGTAAATAGCCTGCTTCAGAATCCCCCACAAGTTCTCGATAGGATTCAGATCAGGATAGCATGCCGGCCAAACCATCAAACGGTCACCTTACAATCCTAACTAGTGATGGGAGAATATTCGCATCAACGGAACATCCGCACCTCTTCTGACATCCGCATTCGCGGAAGCTAAGAAGGTAACAACCGCAATCGCATCCGCGCATATCAGAACTGTAAAATCCGCTAAAGATCCGCATCCGCAGCAAAAGAGGCGCGGATATGCAGGTTTATTACTGTACACTAAAACTCATCCATGGTGCTGAAAACTGCAAATTCTCATTTGGATTGAAATGTGTGCAAGCGCTGTCCCTGTCAACAAAGCGCTAACTAAGTTTTCTTCCCAAGTGTTGTACAAACTGCCGTCGCGAGAAGGGGTGTGTGTGTTTGTGTTGGGGTGAATAACCGCATCTGCATCCGCGGGACATCCGCACTTCTTTTGAACATCCGCATCTGCATCCACGGATGTCGAAATGGTAACATCCGCAATAGCATCCGCATCCGTTGATGTCAGAACGCTCAAAGATCGCATGCGCGGATGTCCCAAAAATGCATCCGACCCATCACTAACCCTAACGATGGCAAGAAGTCTGCAGAGTGAGACGGGGCATTATCGTGTTGAAATATTAACCTGTGACGCTTCTGCAGTGGAACGTCGTCCAGCCACGGAAGCAAGGCCGACTCAAGGAGCTGACAATAAGCTAGAGAAGTTATTTTCACTAAATCTGGCACTCGAACACGACCAACAAGTTCATCTCCAATAATTTCCGCCCAAATCATAACGCCTCCTCCGCACTGCTGGCGACGGAAACGAATATATGACGCTCTTGGCCGTTTCCAAACCATCCTTTTCCCCAACCTTCTGGTTTGTCCAGAGTTATCCTGGTTTTATCGTTGAAAAGTACCATCTTCATATGATCTCGACTCTCGAGCCTATTTCAGTTGTGAATCCTCGTGCCTGACCGTTAGAGGAGGTCGTTTTTCAGGTAAAACACGTTTCCCCATGTTTCTCAGCAACCGGCATCTTGTTTTCGAGACTTCTGGGGGGGGATAATTTACTTCGCTAAAGTTAGCCTTTGAGGTTTGTCCAGGCTTCTTTAACAATTGCTTATTCATTTTAACAATTTACAAAGATCCCGAGTACTAACAGCTTCCAGGACGCCTGAGTCCCGCGCTTTTTCCTTGGTGGAGGGTCGACTAAAAAGCGCTTCACTGTGTCAACAAGACGGCCTTGTGAAACAGCAATGTCCTTAACAGGTGTTTCTTTAGCCATATCTTTCACTATTCTTGCTTTTTCAAGCACAGACAGACCTCTAGTTCTTCCCACTTTTAAAGATTTCTACAAAAGCTCATACAGTGGCACACCAAATAATCACGTTAACTGCAATAACTTATGAAATTTTGAAAGGGTTCAAATGAAGTTCCGATGAAAGTGTTGCCATACGTAAACACTTCTGCAAGGAAAGTTTCAAAGCAATGGAAAAGTTGAAATATCTGCAATATTAAAAAGATGAGTGAAGCTATTATCGTGGCACGGACTGTAAGATCGAATAACTTACAACATTTCCCATGGTAAAATTTTGAAATGAAATAAAAGCGGCGCTAACCTCATGCACCGCACAAAACACGCACAAGTTAATTAGCAGCAAAAAATCTAATTTAAGTTTAAACACGAAAACGTTGACGTGTGCGTACTGGTTGGCTCAGTGGCGCGGACCAAGGAGCGCGTGATATCATTAGAGGCAAAGACACAAGTCAAACAAAGGGCGCTTGACAAGAAAGCAATCAGTGAGAAGTGATGGAATGCCAGAAGCACAAAGGCAGCGAGATGTTCCAACTCCAGACTGATAAACTCGATAGGGTTGCTCGACAAGAATATAAGGAGCTTCCATTTGGAGCGAGACACAGCGCGTTGGAGCCTCAGAGCACCGTTGAATTTTGGGAACGACTCGTTTGGGAGACGAAAATAATGGTTTCTGTCACCGGCCTGCACAGGAAGCGAACCAAAGAATTTCTGCCTCGATTTTATTATTCAGAGACGAAAGTCTAAGACAGGCGATAGATGCGGCGTCATAAGCGTAAAAACAGCGAAAATGCGCCAGAGATTTGAAACGCAGTTCACCGAGGTCAGTGTGCGCCTAGGGAATTGGGAAATTCAAAGTTCAGTCCCGAATTTTAAACAGTCAAAACTAAACGCGACTTCTGTGAGTATGCAAAAATAACGAAAATGTCGAGAAGAAATCGGAACACAGTTCATTCAGATTACCAATAACTTTAACTTCATTCCTAGATTTCATAATTCAACATCTAAACGCGATTTTTGTATGCAAAAACAAGACCAAAAAGTGAACAAGACTTTGGGAACACAGTTCACAGAGGTCAGTGTCCGACTGTAGACAAGAAAATGTTAACTTCGGCCCAGAAAATTAATATTCGAGAACAATGCGCTATTGGTCTATTTTTCGACAACCACAATAGCAAAATCAAAAACATGAATGGCATTTATAGTAGTTAGTTATAGTAAGGAAATTTAAGCCTCCGTTTCCGAACAGGATGATATCACAGAGGAAAGAGCAAGGGATATCTAGTATGCTACGACAAATGGGGAACCAATACACATTGGTGTTCCCACACAGGATCAACGCGCATGGGAACAGCAAGTCGGGAAAGAAGGGGAAGAACAGAATAAAGCATGAACAAGTAGGAGTATGAAATCGGGAAGGAAGCAAAGTGGGCACGAAAGAGATACGTGCCGAAGGCCTAGCTAATGGCTGAGGTAACCTACACGGGCCCCCTGGGCTTGTCTGGCCCCATACAATAGGATGGACGATCCTAAGCTAACCTAACCCTATATCTATGAATGGCATTTGGGAAAGCAGTTCACGAAGGTCGGTGTTCGACTGAGAATTCGGGAAAGTTCGAAAGTTCACCTATCTAAAGCTGAAGGCAATTTTTGCATCACAGGCGACGAGGCGGTACAGTTCAGTGAGCTTAGCGTTCGACTGCAGAAAGGAGAAACGTGAAATTCAGCTCCGACCGGTAATACCAACAACAATTTTTTTTTCCGCGCCCTAAGTACAGATATCATAGCACAAAATCATAAGTGCCGAGGCAATACGGACCATGTTCAGTTAGTTGTTCACTGACGTCAAAGTTCAACTACCGATACGAGCAACTATGATGTCATTCCTGAACTTCAAAAGGGGACGGGTAAGTTTGTAGTGACAATTCAGCGTAAGTCCGAGATAATCAGTCGGAATATGGTTTCCATAGAGGCTCCAATGTAAAATTCGTCCTTAAGTCTTCATTTTAGCAAACGACCATATTCAAATTTCAAAGTCGGTGTCACTGCTGCCACAATAAATGTTAGCACTGTAAAAATATAAACTTGTATTAATTTTAAACTCAAGCCTTCCTAATGCAATTTTAATGGGTGTATTATGTGATTACAAATTTAAGTGTAAAGATTCACGTGGAAGACCAGGATCGCAGGCAAATGCTGACACCGAAGTATTTTAAATGCTTCAGCCTCCTGTACGTAATGTCGGGTGAAAATGTGCACAGATTTGCTATATGGTAATAAGAGAGTTTACAAAGTTCAATATTAACTATTGACTTAACCCATTGGCTACTGGAACTACGCTCTTCGTGAGTTTGTTTTTAAACGCTCATGCGAAATACCTCTTATTTGTCATAACAACTCACCGTCATTTTTACGGAAACAATATCCCTTAAGTGACTGTATAGTTTGACTGGTTATTAAAAAAGTTATCCATCCTTTACTACATAAAGAATCAACTCGCTGGTAATAAATATCAAGAAATTGATGCTGGTATTTAGAAATACCGTCAGTAGCGAAAGTTTCGACACGAACCACACAAATACGCACAATATTCAGTTTTTTTTACCTCACGTTTAAAACCGACAAAGTCTCTCAAGCGGCAACAATACGTAAACGTCCGCCGCAGAGCGAAGACGAGCGTCAAGTTAGCAAGAGAGTAGCATGCATTGTGCAGAGCTCTGAAGAACGAGCCTCTCAGTATGCCATCGCCCAAACTTATAATTGAACGCGAAACAAAAACCAAGGGCCCTTGTGTCTTGACATCTGCACAAGCGCCCTTTGTATCGCAGTCGCGGTATGGTAAGCAAGCAGACATGGAAGGAGGGGGTGAGGTTTTTGTAGTAGTCGGATCGTACTGTCTAGTAATAACAAACGGATTTTAGAGAAGGTCATGTAACGAAACAGAGGCCGAAATAAGGCCGATTGATGGAATCTGGTATTGGGGGCAGCATAAACCCAGGAAAAGAATGACCAACAGGTAAGCCTCCAACTACATTAAATGACTCGTATTTAAAAACAGCCTCGTATTCGACGGCCAAAATTATTTCAATAGTGCACCTACCGCATTTAAAAGGTACCAAATTACCGTTAGCTATAAGAGATCACAGTGCAAACACCAAGAGAATGAAATTAAGAGGCAGAGAACTACTGCAACGGTGTAATTGAAGGGGCTCACCCTAGTCGCTATCTCACGTGCTACACAGCGGTCCTTAACGTACAGTACATTACCCGCCCAGCCTGGTGACGGCAGTGGAGGCCAGATAAAACGCACCTGTAAAGAGTAAAAACATACAATTAATATTTGCGCAAACAGTATTACTCTAAAGATAGACATTTATCTAACATGCATTATACAGAAAAATGTGTTAGTGCAAAGAACTGTAGCTTAAGCTCTAATTATAATGATGTAAGGAGCAGACCATCTCCTGTTCACAAAAAATAAGCGAACTTTTTTTTCTCTCTTTCCTTCTCTAGACATTTGCACCTCAAGTTTTACATAAAAAAATAGACTTAGCAATGCACCACTCTACAAAAAAAAATTAAATAGATGATCGTGTTAGACATTACACACAAGAAACCTACAGGAAGAGCAAAAAACGCACGTAAGTAAAGCAAAAATGTAGCAACACTGACTGAGGAAGCCAGGGGGCCAGGAGCGTCTGGACGGCGTTTATTTTCTCTGCAGTGCAGCAGAGTCCGAGCAGTCGGCAGGGGAGAGCATCTCGAGCACAGCCGCTACTTCAGTAAATCAAATGCTAAGGAGCAGCCGCACTGCAGCTACCGAGAGACAGGCTGTGGGCCGCCGCCGCCTCCAGCTGCTTAGCATGGCTCCGTCGCTAGTTTGCATAAAGCATTACTCTAATATCCAATTTTGGTATTACGGAGGCGGTTGTGCACCCAATCATCGGGTGACTTGCTGTCACCAGTATATGTACTGATTTCATTAATGGAAAAACGTAGTAATATTGCGTACGTACAGAATGTATCACGGAGGCGGTCGTGCACCCGGTTATATCGAGTAGGGTGGTGTGACGAAAATTCAATGGCCTCCGTACTCGTGACGTCACGACAGCATCGCTATCGAATAAAACTATGAGTCATATCAACAAAAAGTGTCGAGGCCCTCTACTCCTGTGATTATTTCATAATTTAGACATGACAGAATATACAAACTTGAAACTCACTGCAGCGCGAGGTGTATCAGTTTAGCGGCGACGCCGCCCAATGCTGAACATTTTCATTTACAGTACAGCCCACTAATATAATAAAATCCACACAATCGTTCTTTGGTGCTTCTGTTATCGTAACTATGTTCAAAAACAAACTTTAATTGCAGAGTAACTCTCTTCATGTTAAAAATTAACATCAAGTTTTGTAGGAACCTTGATAATCGTCGAAACCTTGATAATCTTCCTCTTTGGCATTAATAAGCCAGTAAGATCAAGTGTAGATGATCACAATCAGCAAGCTATTCGGTAGTACCTATATCGTAAGCGACGGTCCTTCGAATGTACGCATAACGCAAAAAAAGCGCCAAAAGAGAGCTAGATTTCACGTAGCAATAACACTGTTTCGACACGTCCAGAAAAGCAGAATCTAAGCGGCAGAGGGTCAAGGTACTGAAAGAGAATCCGCCACGGGTATCCAGCAAGCTGCCAAGTCTGCACTAAACCAGATATAGACGTTAAAATGAAGCTCTGCAAATATGAAAATATGCACTGCATTTACAGTGCCGACGGCAGAGACATCCGCATTCAGATAATTTAGCCGCGGTAAAGAATCTCAATACTCATCTACATCACAGTAACACGAAATTCGCTAGTTTTGATTGTATTTGTTGTTCCAACATACAGAGAGTGGGCGGAGCTTGTGCTGAAGTAGCGGCGATGACAGGCCTGTACCTGCAGTAGGTGCACTACCCTTGCAGGTCTCGTTACCCGAGAAGTGCTTGGGTAGCAAAGACGTATTGAGCATTGCTCTCATCATCTGCGATCTGGTGGTAGCATTCATTATTCTTGCATTCAACTTGCACATAAGGGGAATTGCAAAACTCAGCATGAAAGAACCATCTCGTGCTATCGGCTTATTACGGCATGTCCGAAATGAGTATTGCCAACGAGTTGAAGGTGTCTATAGAAATACAATTACGATGTCTGGAAACGAGGTGGCGACATCACGACAGGGACGAATAACTTTCTAAAACGTGAAGTGGTGATGTTGGATCATTCAGCAGCAGTCTAATCACGCAATAAAACGAGAGTTTTCCCACGCTGAACTTTGCATGGCTCAGTGTGTGCAGTTGAAACAGAATTATACGAATGTTGAAATAGTGCAACAGTCAACATCGCCGACGAAGAGAGCAGTGTTTAACACATCTTCGCCACACAAGCAATAGTCTGACAACGAGACCTGTGGAGGTAATTTAATGAAGCTATGTGCCCGTTCTCGCCACTGCATCAACACAAGCTCCACCCACTCTCTTGTTGTTGAAACAGCAAATAAAATCTAAACATGACGATTTCCTGTCAAGGCCTTTATTGCCGACAGTGTGCGAAGATTTTACTGCCCGTGTGTACGATACTGTACATACGCAGACCAGTGAGAACAAAAAGATTGTTTGATGATAAAAATGCTACCTCCTCAAAAATAACTAAATATAGTGCGTAGAGCTACCTAGTAGTCTTAGACTTGAAAACCAAATGTTTTAACACTGAAAATGATTCCTAAAACTGCAAAATATTGGGTAATGAACTTTAAAGTTGTAGCATAAAATTGCTACACGTTCTTCAATTATTATAACCATGAGAAAATCCAAACTTGACTTAAGCGAAGATGATGCGGCTAGAAGTGCACAGGGAATTTGCGAGCACTGCCTATGCAGCAAAGAAGAGGGAAGCAGACGAGACGAAGACCAACCGCTCTACCACTCCCAGGCGTCCGATTAAGCAGCTTAGGCGCTGCAGCGCTCCGTGTTGGGAGATTTTAATTAGCGATAGAATCGAAGCCGTGATGAAGTGCTACAGAGCAACTCCATCAAAAAATCATTACCGTCACTTCCCTAATAGCGGATGCATTAGCATTAGGCCTGCTTAAGTCGTAGTTTCTATTTTACGGAACAAGCTCTGAAAATTCATTAACAATATTCATAAGAAAAAATACATTTTCCATTAAACACAGGGAAAATAGCAATATAATACGTCAAGATACAAACTGTTCAGTATTGGAGGAGCCTTAAACGAAAAAAGGAATATGGAAACAGGGAATAATTATGATCAACAACTGAGATAAACACATTTATTTGAACGCGACTCGACGTTGTTTTGCGAAAGCCTTGTCATTTGCTATGATAAACTCAACTTAATTGCGTGAAAGCTGAGGAATAGTAAATTAAGGTAGATAAAGTACTGAATTACTTCCTGTACAGGTCTAATGGAGTTGATCCAATTACTAAGTTGATTAATTACTCGTACGGCAAAATTAATCAGTAATGAAGTAAATTTCTTTGAATATAAAGAGGCTCGAACGACTATCCTCCCGTTGCTGAGGCCTGACTAGTTCGAGAGACAACGTGTAAAAAACAGCACAGTTCTCAACGGCTTCAATATACACAGAGCACTTCGAATGGTGGGGCACTTCGACATAAACTAAGGCCCAAAAAATACCACAAGCAGTTCAGCGAGAGGCTGTCAGTTTTTGAAAAACAGAATGCATTGGAGCGCGCGCACCGGACAGCGGCAGTTGAGCAGCCCGCTGCCGTTGTTCGGTGTGCGCGCTCCAATGCACTTCCGTGCTTTTCAAGAACTCCCTGCCTGTCAGCTTCTCGCTGAACTGCTTTTCGTATATTTCAGCCCTAAAGCAGGACCATTAACTCATTGATGTTGAAAGAGTATTGTGCAGCACGTACGAATAACAAGTCATTTGTCCAAGCTACAAACCGGACAATTGTACAAATGGGTTAAAGGCTCAACTCTGTTAGGCAGAACACTGTTTGGCTCTTCTTAGCAATACGCGCTAGCACAACCTCAGTAAGGATAACAAATAGTAAGACAATGTACGGTACAGCTTCGCCATATCAATACCTACCACGCCAACCAACCAAAGCAAAGGTCTAAACACAGAATACCGCATCAGTGAGAACTGACAGACATATGTGCGTAAAAAGAAAGCAACGACGGACGCATTCACAGCAGGACCAAAATAGTCCCTGTAGAATCATACTGTACCAAGCGCCACTTTTTAAAACTTCAGAAACTGGCATCAAAGTCTAAAGACTTTGAAATAAGAGCAGTTCAGGAACTCATTTATTGAAGGCGTGCTCTTGTTTGGAGGTACTATGTAACACCGAAGCTATCGCCATTAGCTGCAGGGAGCACAATTTGAGGTCCAGGGAGTTGTTAGCCTCGTCTGTTAGCGCACATAAGTGGTGGTCCACTTTGAAGAGCGCTGTGCTTGGTGTGAGCTCTTCTGTGCCTCCTTCAATTGGTACAGGTGATAATCTTGTTGCGGAACCTGCTGCCAAGGCGGACCTTTTGTTGCGCTACTTTAATGGGAAGCAGAGCCGGGACCGGGTGCGCATTCCTTTAGCATGTGATCCCGAGCCGAGGTTCTCAGATTTTGCTTTCAGATCCTCTGAAGTGCACCTCTTTCTTCTTGACCTGGACTCCTATGGGGGCACTGATCCATCGGGTATGTTTCCTTTCTTTCTTCGGAAGGTGGCTGGTGTGCTCGCAGCCTCACTTGCTTCCGTGTTCCGTCAGATGTTACGGCTGGGCTCTTTTCCGGAATCCTGGCGTGGCACCCATGTGACGCCTGTTCCGAAGGGCTCGGTTTCATCCCGTACCTCTGATTATAGACCCATCTCGATCACGCCTGTTTTGTCGAAAGTTTATGAGAGGTTGGTTGCGTCGAAATTGGGTTGTTTTCATGAAAAGCTGGGTGTTCTTCGTAAGGGCTTGGGAATTTGTGACGCTCTGCTTCACATTTCTGAAAAGCAGGGTATCCTTCGTAAGGGCTTGGGAATTTGTGATGCTCTGCTTCACATTTCTTATGTGTTGCAGCTGGCTCTTGATGGAGGTCATGAGGCAAGGTTGGTACAGCTTGACTTCAGAGCTGCTTTTGATCGCGTGAATCACCATGTGCTGCTCCATAAGCTGAGATTAATGGGTATTGGTGGTTCAGTTCTCGCAGTAATTAGTCAATTTTTATCTGACAGACATCAATGTGTAGTTGTTGATGGGAAGAGGAGTGAGTTTTTGGATTTGGTTTCTGGTGTCCCACAGGGTAGTGTTCTGGGCCTTTTGTTGTTCATTGTATATACGGCGGATTTGTTTCATCTTGT
>LQNS02278160.1:17857301-17876301 GCA_001587735.2 Parhyale hawaiensis
CATCAGATGATTGGCAAAAAAAAATTATGACCTGTGAGTGAATTTTATTACTTTTTATGACTTTTTTTATGACCAACCAGTTTTTATTACTTTTTATGACTTTTATGACCTAGTAGACACCCTGTTGGGGTTCCATGGAGAGAAACTGATGGTTTGGCCACAGTGCTCACCTGATCTAAACCCAAGTGAAAACCACTGGGCCCTTCTAAAAAGGGAAATTTAGGGAGACGGAAGGCAGTACAACTCAAAATCTGTCTTGGGGGATGCTGTTACTGCAGCAGCAAGGGCAGTTCCACCTTCTGCAATAAACAAACAAACTGGCTGCATGGATTCAAGGATTATTGAAGTTATCAAACGTCAGGGGGGGGGGGGTCATGTTTGCAAATAAGATTTTTTTCAGGCATTGTAAAATTTTGATTGATGATTTCTTGTTTAATACATTTTTCTCATTTCTGTTGTTCATTTTTGCTCCTTTGTTGATGAAAAACTGTGAATATTTTGTTTTTAGAGTCAAAAAGCTATAACCGCCGCTCAGTCAATTCAGTAAGTTAGATTTTAAAAAAATTCTAGAACCAGGACGATTAGTCGTTTGAAAATTTACAGACACTATAAGCAACATAAGTTCAACTTTCTGTGAAATTTACACTAAAATTTATAGCCAAATAGTCGAGATGTGGTCAATGCTGCGAAAAAAAGCTATTATTTCCGTTTTAAGTGTAATAAACAATAAAGAACAAAAACCATAAAATTCAACATGTTTTCGGTTAGAACATTGGAGAAAATCAAAGACCAAATATTTACAATTAATACAATGCTTAAAATACAAAGTGCTGAATGAGACTATTTCGTTAAAACAACTTAAGAAAATCCTGGCGAACTCGAAGCACACCGCACATAATGCCTAAAGAATTTCTAAACGTAGAGAAGCCCCAGCACAAGTTTGGCTAATCTCTTTCCCTGCGCGCCGAGTTACTTTACTGCGGAGAAAAGCGGGTCCCGCTGCCAAAATTCCGGGACACATCCTGATTTGCAGCATTCCAAAAGTTGCTCACTAAGTGATTTCTGATAGAGCATCGAGCGCACTATTGATTTACGTAGGGAGACTGGGCCAGAGCTAAGCTATACGAAGGCTCTAGAGATTGCACAGTTACGAGGGAGACTGCAGCCAAAGCGATAACGCGAAAAGGCTTTCCTGAGAGGCATGGCACGGGCAACGATAGCGCTGTGATGGAGAAGAGGGAGGGAGGGAGGAGTGAGGTTCGGGCGCAAAGGAAAGTTGGTTGATACTGTAGATGTGAGGGACTTAGCTTTACTGAGACGAATTGGTACTTGTATAATTTAACGATAGGTTGCCATGGAATCAAGCTTAGGTGCAAGGGAAACTTGTTTGATACTATATACAGAAACGAAGCACCCTTTTCTAAGTGGCATCAACACATGAATAGTGTAACACCAGCGCTGTGATGGAGGAGCACAGAGGATGAGGCGCAATGGAAAGTTTGTGGAAAGTTAATATTATGGCTGTGAGGGGCATAGCTTATCTCTGTGAGGCACAGACAGTGGTATAATCATAGCGCTGCAATGGAGAGGAAGTAAGCTGGGCCGTGGGTGACACTCAAAGTTGGTCGCTAGTATAGGCACTATGGGCTACAGGGGGCAAATCTTTCGGGTGCAAGTAAGTCCCTCCCCTCTCTCTTGCCTTTGAAGGTAACTGAGGGACATACAACATTACTGTAAATAAATGCGCGATACCAAAGACAAATCATAATTTAAAAGGCATAGCACTATAGTGTCCGGAAGGAAAATTGTAATGATTTAATTTTCTAGATTTGAGCGAGAAGATAGGAAGTAAAAAAAAACTGAATAAAAAAAACGTTCTAGACCAAAGTCCACCATCAGCTCGACTTGAAACAAAGAGAAAAAGGGCTAACTTGGAGTGGCAAACGAACGAAAGGAAACTGCGGCAGTACAATCGTACGGCTTCATATTTTGGCATACAAAACGCTCCACACAACTGCAGCCACCAACCCTTTACTACCTTCACTGAACTACAGCCTCCGTACGAGGATCAGCGTTTGAAACGAGACCACGCGGTTCTTTTGGTGGCGGTAACATGTGATGGAACTGCGCTGTTGTAAAACAAACGAAAACATCAAACAAAAGAATTTGCTAAGTGACTGAAGATGATAATTACATATACTAGCTGGAACCATTGGAAATTCCACAGAACAAAAAAGCACTGTTCTTCAGTGATATCTTAAGCCCGTATCATCCTAATTTTCTCCTATCTAATACTGCATGAACCTGTGGAAATTCTATAGAACAAAAGGATTGTTTCTCAATTACTCAAATATGATGCCCTCGGATCCGTATCATGCATACGAAGTGAGAAAAATGTTCCAAGTCAGGCAGTGAATCTTCTACCTTAAACCTGTAAGCAGTAGCAGCTTAAATTTTAACTTGACTCCTACTGATCTCTTCCCAGGTCGTATCAAGGATACTTCAAATATGCCCTTATTTTCCTCTATCTAATAATGATGAAAGCGTCACGGTCGTACTACCTAAAGGAGAGAAAAGTAGAATCATAATATAGATAAGAACAAAGTACAGCAATATTACGTTCTTTCCCTCTCAATAAGGTGCGAGTTACAGCTAGTTGAAGTTTTAGAACAGATCGTAGGACTAGGTGGACAAGGTTGAGTAAGAGAATGTGCAGATGAAAGACAACTACAAAACTATCGAAACAACTACATAGTACCACAACACAGTTTTTGTGCCCCTAAAACTTATGACATGATCTACAATACTGCATGCATTACAATAAACTTCAAAAATGATTACAGCACGTCAGTATCTCTTCTTAACATTAAATACTAAATACTGTACCTGCTTACATCAAACAAAGTGATTACGCTATAAAAAAAATTAATGCTCAGAGTTAAGCAGATTACAAACATTTTATGTTGGAGGCAATCAAGAACGAAAGTTTATAATTTGCTAGAGCCGCAACTGAGACGCTAAATGCTGATCTCATAAAGCAACACCCTTAAACGATATGAGTTTGATATACGCTAAGTTTTGAAAAAGGGTGGAACTACTGTGTACTGGATGTCACAATGCGTACTGCGACGATAGAAAACTATTAGGTACGTACTTAACAGTCTTCGAGATCCAAAGAATATTGTGGTGTTCGACACATAAGCGAGCAGCGACACACACGGAAACCTACACAGAGAGAGGCACAAACACACTGCCAAATGTGTTAATGCAAGCCTTTCCGAAGATGAAGAGCTTGCCGATTAGTTTTCAATCAGCAAATATGGCGAGGAACGCAAAATAAGGCTTCTCAACGCTTGGAGCAGTGTAAGTAAAATTAAAAAAATTACTATAACTAGCCCCTGCGGCTCCTGCTGAAGCATTAGCGCGTTTGCTTCCGACTAATTTCGATCACTTTAATTTCTTTTTTCCCTCAAGGCAGAAGCAAGGTAGCACAAATGTAAGCAAATTGCTGGCTGAAACAAAAAAAAAAAAAAGAATACTGGAGCGATATGTTAGCCCAGCGGCGGCGGCAGTGAACGTGTTGAAAGCCGTTAAGGATTCAATGCCAGAGAGTGAAAATGAAACATAACTAGCGCACTCTGAGAGCGCATGCCTCCGCCAAGCGAAGCAACGGTAACGAAAATTCAAATGGTCTCTGAAACCATGAATTTCTTTGTATTAACTCCAAAATTCAATAATTTATGCATTTTGATAGTAACAACAGGTTGTGCAATTTTCTTAAAGATCTGTTCATAATTTTTTGAATGATGCTGTTAATAAACTTATGCAAACATGAGTCAAACATACAAACGAATCAACCGATCTGCACTAAAATTTAATCATTTGTCTTTTAACATTACTAACAACTCCTATATATTTCATAAAGCTCCATTCATTATTTTTTGAGTTATTGTGCCAAAAAGCATAAAATTAAAAACAATGACAAACGAACAAACAAACGGATCAATAAAAAATTTTTGGTTATTTACTGTTCGTGATATACCCAACAACTCACGTAAATTTCATACAAATCCGTCCACAACTTTTTGAGTTATGGCATTGACAAAAATGAGGCAGACAAAGAAACAAACGGATGGACGACGGATCTTCACCAAAAGGTAATTATCTGTTGCTCCTAACCTACCTAACAATCCCTCCAAATTTTGTCAAAATCCGTCAATAACGTTTTGAGTTATCTTGGTGACACAGACAGAAAGACAGACAACCCCGACGAAAATATAACCTCCTTGGCGGAGGTAAAAAGAAACACAGTAGAATCAGCCGCCAGAATATTACACTGCTGAAAATACCGGATATTTGTTTTCCGCGTGTAGTCCAAAAAAACAATGTGTCAAGTATGTAATATATTGGGTCAATTTTGCAGCACTGAAATTATTACTCCTCACGCCATAAAAAAAACAATAATTTATTGATTTTATCAATAACATCAGCTTAGATACTGATCTAGAAAGTGTTAGATTTAGGTAACTTACTAAATGTAAAGTAATTTGGTGACTAGACAGATTCAAATTATACCAATCCAGAGCATGTTCCATAACAGATCACGTGTACTAAGTGCATAGAAATAGAGGTATTGAAGTAATGATGTTTCGATTCTTACGCGACTTGCTGCGAACACAGGCAGTTAACTGACTGTAGCTTACAAAGTAAAATGCTAAGCTGCTTGCTTGCCCTCATGTGCCCTTCCAGCGTAGTCCAGGAGAGTAACTGCAGCAGCGACACACCACCACTTGACCGGGCAGCGGCCAAACCGCCACTGAGCCGCTGGCGGCTGCCCGCTCCTCTCACTTTTGATGCCGGTGTCAGCTTGCCAGGGCTGCTGATGGGATTTTTTAGAAAACCCACGAACTTAGAACAAAGCATGCTTTGGCGGAAAGCTCAACATCCCAGCAGATACTCTGCAGGTAGTAACAAGACTACGTAGCCAATTCAACAGATACAGCGATGAACAGATAAAATAATTAAAGCACAGGAATCGAGACAAACCTATCCACAATGAACTAGCTACTGCGCCAAAGTGATCTCGATTTTTAAATCACCATAGTTAACCACACGTGTACATTAGCAATCTCAGTGTAGGGCGGCAGATCTGCATCAGCTATGGACCTCAAATCTTTCATTTGGCGGCTTTAAAGTCTTTCAAATTCAGCACGCGTTAATTAATTCGATGGCCTAAGCCAAAGTTGCTAAGTAATTCAAGGGGAGGTTGCCTTCCGGCAAGGTACTGAATTAATCGCGGCATGTATATTGAAATGCGGACGAGTTACGATCGGCCAGTAGTTGCACTTACTCAAAGTGCAACTGCTGTGTAGGTGCGTCTCCAGGATACTGCAGCTTCGGTGGTAAAAGTCGAAGTCACAATGAACTGCGGCTTTGTGTCAAGAATATAAAAGCATTAGTGGTAAATTCTGAGTGGAAATGAACTACAGGCTTGTGTCCAGAATAGTGAAGCTTTGGTTGTAAAATTTAGAGAGGAAACGAACTACAGGCTTGTGTCCAGAATAGTGAAGCTTTGGTTGTAAAATTTAGAGAGGAAATGAACTACAGGCTTGTGTCCAGAAAACTGAAGCTTTGATTGTAAAATATAGAGAGGAAATGAACTACAGGCTTGTGCCCAGAATAGTGAAGCTTTGGTTGTAAAATTTAGAGAGGAAATGAACTACAGGCTTGTGTCCAGAATACTGAAGCTTTGGTTGTAAAATTTATAGAGGAAATGAACTACAGGCTATGTTGAGAACATGAAAGCTTTAGTTGTAAAATAGGTAGAGAGTCGACATCAACTACAGGCTTGTGTACAGAATAGTGAAGCTAAAATAATATTAGTGGAACTGCGTTCATATGTGTCCGGGATATAAAGGCGTTAGCAGCATTAATGAGTGAAACTGAACTAGATATAGACTTCTGTGACCTTTGCTCAGGATATCGAACCTTCAGTAAAACGTACAATGGGAATACATTGCTATGTGTTCAGGGTATTGAAGTTTCAGTAAAATTTAAGAAGGAAATCAACCGTTACGTGTCCAAGGTATTTAACCTGCTTTGTTATTAAAACTTTGCGCCAGTTCCTACACAGCTTAACTTTACCTTGCTTCACCTAACAGAAACTAATCTCACCTAATATACGGGATCATCCCACTCACGTTTGAGCGTTGAAATGCCTAGCAAAATTTACTCAACAGAAATATACTCTATTTTACTTCAAGATAACGTACATCAAATAACTCAGCAGAGTTATTAATTATAGTTCAAGTGACAGGCGGAGGTTTTTTTTTTTTTCTTACCAGAGCCTTTTCCCCTGTGGCTTTTTTTCCTCCCGGGACTCTTTCCGAACATCAGACGCACCACCAGCTCTAGTGTACGGCAGAGGAAATCGCTCATTTTCTTTCAGATGACAGAGAATGCAAACGCTGCGGTTGCGTTAAAGAACGTGCATTAGTATACGCCGATTAATTTTTTTACGCTACAGATTGTTTCGAGAGAAGAGATGAAATAAATAGAAAGCAGGAAAAAACCATTAGATTACTGAATAGTTCAAGCCTCCGTTTTCACAACTATGGTAATCAAACAGAGTAAGGAATAAGGGACATACAGCATGTTGATAGAAACAGGGACCCCCATCACGAAGGTGTTCCCACACAGCATCAAGGGGCATGGGATAAGCAAGTTGGGAGACAAGAGGAAGGACAGATGAAAGTACTGTGACATCAGTACAAGTATGAAATGGGAAAGAAGCACGAGAGACAGACGTCCCAAAAGCCTAGCAATTGGCTGACGTAACATACATAACCACCCCGCTGGACGCTGCTCCCCATAACATAGGATGGGCAAACCTAATTATCCTAACCGTATGGTTATGGCCCATCCTCTGTCCCCTGAAGAAATAAAAAAAACGAAGGATCACAACGTATGGAAATAGAAAGAAGAGGAAAAAGAACTGAAAAGCTAGAACGCCTCGTGACGTAAGACCATCAGCCGCAAGGAAGGAGGAGGGCTGAAAGTACTGTCAGTAGTTATAGAACTTTTCACATTTAGGTCAACTCGACTGCATGGCTGCAAGAGATTGTAATGATTGCCAATTTCCTTTTGGTTGTATTTGAATGGAAAGACGTGCAAATACCGACACAGAACGAAAACATCATCGCCTTGTCATATCGCTGGCGGGTTATAAAAAAGAAACCTAAACATGGGGAAACAACGCGCCGGGAAGGGCTACAGACGGGGTATTCCCTGGGGCGACTCCCCATAGCACAGCAAGGACACATTGTTTTATTTTAGAAAGCACAACGTGCTTAAAAGACCCTCTGTACATTTCTATTTCGTTCTAATTCCCTAACATGATTCTTCTAATGCCGAAACTCGCCTACCATTTTATTGAGAACTATAACTTCACAAATAAAAACTGACAATTTCAAGAAGTACCGTACCGAGCGTCCATAAACACAGTTTTACAATTCGGTAGTCTCCTTTAACAAACTGTTAAAGAGACTTTATGCATACCCCGCTATTGCAGCCAACAGCCCCAGAGACCCAAGTGACCAGTTGCGTTAAGATTTGGTACTCGCCCAAACAAATACATTAATTAAGGAAAAGGAAATAAAGGAACAGAGGAGTTCGGCATACACCTAAACGAGCGACGATCGCGGAGCAGAAAAAATGCCGCAATCAAGACGGGTTTTCCGGACTAAGATGAATGGTCGGAAACACGGGAGAAAATTTGTGGTTTGGGTTCTACGATTTTTTTGTGTTCCAACCGAGCAGTAAAGACGGAGAAAACTGGGACAAAACCGGGAAAAGAAGAATGGTGATAATTATCGAAATAGCAAATGGCCATGGAAAAAACAAAAATTATTTCATTTGAGAAAAACTATTCATTAAAGAGAACATAACAGCGCGTGAAGACATAAAAATTGGTAAAAATTTTTAGAGAGAACAGTGATTATAGTAAAATATAACGGGATGAAAAGGGAAGGCTAACTAAGCAAGAGTGTTCGAAAAAAAAACCTACCTCAAGACGCTCTTGTATAGACAACAGCCTTGTATAGATAACAGAAACAATTACTATAGAAACACTCAACGTAGTAAATAAGATTTTGAAGCAACACAACTACATGTGCTCAGAAGCAAGGGTAAAATAAAAACTTAACTGCAGTGCGACTCAAGTCGAGATTCAAAACTTGGGATAAAAGGTCTTAAGCAAAAAACAAAAATCACTTCTTTTAGTACATACGTCTGCCAAGTTACAAAATGCTTCAAGGTAAATGGTTTAAGTATCCAATCATGGCGTAAATGAACTGAGCCACCACAAAACAAAACTTTTGCAAAGCATGTAAAATATTGGAAAATATTTAACCTCAGTTGTTACAGCAAAATGTGAACAACATTGAAAAACCGAACAAAGATGTACAAAATGAAGATCCAGTAAAAGAAACAGCTGAAACCATGCTCGGGTAGCACTCATCAAGCATAGTTAATAAAGATAACTGTTTCCAAGAGGAAACACTTTAATTCTTGATGACGGCCGTTATTTACATTTTAGCTAGCTATTTTTTTTTTTTAAAGTTCCGTTTCGGTGCATTATACACACTAACAGTACAACAATAAAATTTACGCGATCTGATTGAACGTTGGCAGTGAGAGCAAGAACGACCAACTTTTATCTTTCTGGCGTAACACTAAAAACATTATTTCTTTACTAAATTCAACTTCGATATAAAGCGGCAAGAAAAACTAGCAAACCAATCATTTCTTCACAACGAAATCTACATGAGAAGCAGACTGCGATAGACTGATGAGGAGGCGATTTAAGCAATCGAAGACGAGGGGGATAAGACGGATAGATAATCATGGGGCCGAGCCCCTCCTCTCTTCCGTTCCGACAGGGCTCCCAAAAAATCCAGGGGTCCAGGAATCGCTGTCGGCACAAAAACACTCTTTCAGAGCCATTCGTTCGGAGACGAGCGACAAAAATGGGGCCAAAAAACTGAGACGGATGCAGCCTCTGACAAATCGAACCTCTTACTCGATGAGAAGGACGCACGTAAATTAATGCCGTCTCCAAAGGCACAGAATTAGCGACTTCGCCCGCTAATCGCGAAGATAAGATTGCTATATATTTAACAAGAGAGTTTCGCCGTGCGAAGTACTTCTGGTATAAGAGGGAACATCGAGATACTTTTTAAGACATTTGACTTACTGAAATTCACATTACTATTAGCTATATAAAATGAACAGGAGGCTGCCATCGCGAAATCTTAGGCGGCACAATTGGCCAAATGAAGTAGTACAGCTATGCCCGTCATAAGAGGGTCCCGCAGCGAGACTTTTCAGCGTCGCTATGACACTAACAATATAAACAGTTTCGGGACGTCTTGCCGCACACTTTACCAAACATGTTAACGTTCCACTATTATTAGCTCTACAAAACCCTTCACCACCTCCTAGAGTTGCTTTTTCAAACAGACTCAGGTATTTAAAAGTCAAATCAGTCACCTAAGACATAAATACAGTATTGGAAAGTACTTAACAGGAACAGCTATTCGTCATGGTGCGCTCTTTTTCAATTATGTTGTTGTAACTACAACGAACGCTAAGAAAATACACGTATCCAGAAAGGCGGTCACGTCACGACGTTTTTCTAAAATGCTTTATATTTTTGTTGTAAGTGTACAACTTTTCACCAGTGCAACTTAATTGACGCACACGTGAAATGGATGTCTGGGCGTCCAAATACACCAGGCTCCCTAAACGAATATGCCAACTGTTCGCTCAAAGAATCCGCTGCTCGTCCACTGCCAAAAGTATAGCGCTAAAAACATGGCGGTTTGTAAAAATCCAGAATCGATAGCACTTCCCGCCGGGTGTATTTCTAACGCTCTGCTGACACGAATCACTTTCTTACTGCGTCCATAATCCACTCGTCGTAAGCAAACAAACATAAGCGTGAGGAACTGAGCACATAACAAAAGTAACCTGCTGTTTCCATCGGAATTTAGAGACGAGAAGGGAAGAGTTCGGTCGGTCCGTGGGCGCTGCAAAGCTTTGCAAGCATTCGAACACTTCACTAAGTAAATGCAAGCGAACGACGACGGGCAGAGTCAGCGGCGGCACCATGACAAGTGTTCGGAAGAAGAGAAACAAGCGTGGTCTTTTTCCAGGTTCGTTATATTATATTTTGCGGGCATTATTGAGCAAACAAAGGGACAGAGGCGAGGGAGGAAATATAAAGAGCGCAGTGTCGGCTGATATTGACCGACCAAACACGGCGAGCTATGACCAGATTGTTGCCTATTAGAAACTCCGGGGCAACACAAACAACCTAACCCGATACACGCCCGAGCTGTTACAGCAACAGCGTTCGGGCCGCTGCTCTTCAAGCTACACTGTAGCGCTGCAGGGGCCAGGGCACACGCGAACAGGTGTGAGCACGCGACAGACGGGGCCAATCCACAAGTGCGACTAATAAGTGGACTAAGTTAAGGTAAGAGTAGTAAGTAGGAGAGGTAGGCGATAGGTTCTGCTTGAAGTACATATCTACACGAACTGGGCAATTCAAATCCGTAGGGTAGGAAAGCGAATAAGTGCGAGTAATATGTATGGCTGGTAGACGAGCGGCTCAGCTAGATGGTCTAGTTGCTAACAATGTTTAGGAGCGATAATAAACCGACTGAGCAAGAGTGACCAGTAAGGGAAAGAAACTGAAGAGGTAACTGCAAAGATGTTCAGTGAACAGTAAATTAACAGACAAAGCCCGCACAGAATGAGCACCATCGACTAGTAGGTAATACATTCATGACAGAATGAAGACAAGTTAGAAAATAGCGATCTTAAAAACGAGAACAACGACTAGGAACGTCGAACAATACGAGCAACAATAGAAGGAGAGAGTCGAAATCTCAGTGAGCACAACGTACAGGAAGAAACGATAACGAAGCTTGATACCAACATTATGTGATCCAGCCAATGCGGATATAAGCCCAAACAGCAATGACGTGAAGAACGAAAACGGTAGACAAAATGGAAAAATGCGAGAGCTCGCATGCAGTATTTGTTGGCTGATCGTGCAGGAGTGCAAAGTACATGCAGTCTAGTAGGCAGGCAGCAAATGACTCCACTATAGGGGAGACTGTGGACTACTTACAGAAACAGAATCAAGTTTTTCATAACTGCAGGTGGAAGCAAAAAAAAACCTGTCCTGAGCACATTTCCGATATAATATGTAAAAGTATCACTTCTTTTGCTACAAGGGGAAAACATTCATCCTCCCTTACTATGCATGAATACACCAAAAGCAGGACTATTGCAACGTTCTCTTCGTGTGCACAGCGAGCAGAAACCAGCATCGTAGCACTAAGAAACTAGATGTACGATATCAGTGATTTGCTTTTAACCAGCTGACTGATTTGCTTGTGAGGAGCACGTACCTATGAACAGAACTAACGACGGGGCACGCAGCCCAGCCAAGACACCTCGCGATCACACACGGCATTATCCCTCGAGTAGGGAATAAATTAGACTAATTGGCTACGAGTAACAGCAACAAGTTCAGGAAACACTCTTCAATTTGGCCAACTCTTCAAGTCAATCCTTAAACTTATCTGGACGCTTTCAAAAACCTAAAGATTGCTCACACACGATCTTTAATTAAAATCTCCCAATAAAAGTGTGACTCTTGATAAGTTGCAAGAAGTTTTCAAATTAAGGCGAATTTTGCATGAGAAAAAGCTACGAAGAGACGGTCGGGGGCCGAGCCTGGCAACGCGTTAGCACAGTCAGGGTCGACGGAGAGGCGACAGCGACGTTATGTACATCCCAGATCTTCACCAGGAAGCAGTATGGCTCGAGCGAATGAGCAAAAATTCGCGGATGTACCAAAAATATTGCACACTCTGGAAATCCATCATGCTGTTGCAATACTCTTCTTTGTAATAGTTATTCTACTGCCTTTGTAATTTCATAGGCCGACAGACAATGCACTACTTTGTGTAGTACAACTGTCGCTCCTTGGGATTATTCCCGAGATCCTGAAGTTTCACTCTCAGCTCTCGAACTCTGATATTTACACTCGGATTTTCGGTAATTTTGCGCATTAGCTTTTTAAAAAAGTCAACCAGCACTAGCGTGCTCTGCTTCGCGGGCCGCTGATTTTTGGGTGGCGTAAGCTCTAACACAAACTACGTCCCAAGCAATGACGGTGTGAACAGGTGGGAGAAAAACAAGGGATGTGGAGAAAAACTATATGGGAAATAGTACAGAAACGGCAAACAAAAAAATAAATAGCAACACACCAAAGGAGTAACAGCATATTTGCAAGTCAAGATTTCATTTGCTGCACCAAATTAAAGATAGTGGGGTAGCGTGTAGAAGCTCAAGAAAGTCATCCTGAGGGCCAGTAGCTACAATACAAGTCCTCCGCAAAGCCTCAAGAGTCTGACGAATGCTTGTGTATGTAGTGAAAGCGTACGGAACATTTCTCTCATGCACAACGATACCGACTTGAGCACTTTTTCCTGATGTGTCCCTCTCAAGCTGCACTTAATACGACATATAAAACTCAGCGTGAAGAAAATTCTCACCTAATTAGACCAGAGCATGTTAAAGCTGCGTGTCGTCATCATTGTAAGGGTGTCGAGAAAGTCGTGTATCATATTTGACACCTGGAGGCAACACTGTCACTAGACCCGACAAAAAGAATCTGTAGCAATAAGACAGACGACAGCAAGAACAGATATGATGCCAAAATACAAGGTGATGTAACATCCTTTAATACTATAGTAAAACCAGCGCAAAGAGTCCGATGGGCGAGGCTAAGAACGCAAAAGAAACTTTGCCAAATCTCACTTAAGCGCGTGGTATAACTTGTCTCAATCGATCAAGTTATATTTATATTTGAATACTCAAAGTACATTAGTTAATAGATTAGATTTGACACTGCCGCGTTCAATTCAGACCCGCCCCTAAAGACTCCTTACGCTGGTTTGACTATAACACCCAGACATCCTCCAGAACGTCGCACAGCACACGGCTTTCCACAACACCTTTCCTCGAGTAACGGCAGCCTGGATCATTGACACATCCTGGACTACCAGCACACGACTTTTTCTCCTTACTGAGCTTCGTAAGTGCCACAGAGTGCAATTTGAAGGGAATTATCTGCATGAAAAGAGTATTACAGTTAAGTTCGTCGATACTGTGAGCAGTGTTCTGTTTCACCCGAACTAAACAAGCACTCGGCAAGTATTGAGACCTACGATCGAGGGTAGTGTTGTGTAGCTACTGCTTCGTTATGGCCACTGCATCAACACAAGCTCATCCACTCCCTTTAGGTTAAAACGATAAATTAAATCTCACAAGCCAACTTTCGCGGTTTTTTTATGACTAGGTGCTTCGTAATAAAAGTTATAAAGAGGTTCGGCATGTCTACCGTTTCCCAAAAACTAAGGTCACATGAATAATTATATATAGTTACTCTAGCTACGAGGCCTTTTTGAGTGAGTAGTACGCTGACACACTTCGTAACCAGCTGCAACAGAAGGGTACGTGCGTAGAGAGCAAATACGAATTTGCATGTAGCAGGAGACTGCGGCCGCGTTAATAAAGCTACCTGAAAGAAATAGCTGTTCGAGTTTACCAAGCAGCTACTACTGTTTGCTTCCAATTAGGGTGCATATACATAGCTCCGCAGACGTAGCGTACAAAAGACATCTAGCCTGCTGTACATTTATTAATATTTATTAAATAATAATATTAATTATTATAATTAAATTATTGTTATTAATGAATTAGATTTACTAATTTTCAATATGAGCGCAAACAACAATGTCGGTTTCTCGTAAGATGATTTTATTCGGAACGTCCTTTATGAAAGAGATTGGTGCATAAAGGGCTAAATAAAGAAAGGTATATGTAACGTCAAGTGTAGCTGACACGCAGCGGCGTGTGGGGTAAACCTTTACTGCATAACTCAACCTTGCCTTTCCCGAAGGAATTAGTCTGTTGGGTATATATCATATTTGATAAACAATGCAGAGTTACTACGCGATCTGAAAGACTTAACCGTCCAATTCATTAATCTAAATTAGCAAATACAGCATGCGCCACGCCATGCACCTGCATCGTTGTAGAGTTCGAATAACTTGACCGGACCAATAAAACTGTTATATAAAATATGATAGCTTTGCAGAACGCCAGAAATTGTCGACTCGGGTCCAGCAAAATACACCCACGGAGTTCAGTAACTGGCAGGGGACCTCAGTCTTTGATCAGGTGTTTTTAATGTAAGTACGTGCTGGCATACGCAGCAATTTTGTAACGACACAAATTATATCGAGCGCCCACGCAGTGAGATGAAATAAATTAGCTGAGCTTTAAAGAGCAATGCTGATTAGCTTCTTTCTAACATTTCTATAAAATTGTTGGCAGGTTCAAGAGGTAATATTGCCGTCAAAATTATTGGACTTTTGAATAGTTCAAAGTAGTAAAGTCCGTGTACATATCAGCAGATTAGCACATGTCACGAGGAGACAAACCACAGGCGGAGCGAATAAGATCTGGCCAACAAAGCCACTGTCCGGTAAGTCCTTAATATAATATAGCTACTTCATAACAGTCAAGTGCGTGTCACCGTGAAGTCAATCAAGGGCTTAAGAAATGACGGTAATAAGAACTACAACAACTAAAATATAGGGTGCAATACTTTAACAATAATCACAATACCTAATAAGAATATCGAAAACAAAAATAACCATAATAAAATATTAGTAACAGTAGCTAAAATGGTGGCAATAAGTGTGGGACACCCCCTAAATGTGCTAATATTTTTTTTAATTATGCCACATTTCTAAATGAAAATTTGCGTGTTGCTTCAATATGGCATGAGAATCCTTGCATATAATCAAATTCATGATAATTTTCCAGAAAAAAAATTATGACCAAAGGTACAATTTTAAGGGTGGAAATAGAGACACTTATGAAAAATTGGTCTATCCGTTCTACTTCACAATGCCATAGAAAGAATAAGTTCACATTCAGTCCGTAAACACCCCTAATTGCCGTCACGATTCACCAAAACACATGTAAACAGTGATAAAGTGGTAAACACAGCCTCTATAGAATGCCATGGAATTCTACCCTTACTGACATCGAGAAAGATAAAATTTGTGCGCACGACAAGGATGGAAAATCCATTAGCTTCGTTGCAAAACAAATATCCAGGTCCCGCACAGTTGTATTTTTTTGAAGGTCTGAAGGACCCTCAATGATATGGAGAAAAAAAAAACGGTCATGCAGTCGACCAAAAATTACCAGTGCTGCCAGGCGTCGACTTTTTCGGGATGCATCTAAGGGTCAGTCCTGCTCAAGATAACTGCAACAATTTCAAAACTTAGCGATCACTTCACGACGACTTCGTCAATTTTGCACGGCTCCCCAAATTTCGTGTATTTTGAAACGGAAAAACAGCTTCTGCTTTGACTGCTCAGCAGAAGAGGTTGCGTGTGGAATGAGTGACGGAGGAGAAATGGGGCAATGTGAATTTTACCCACGAAAAGAAATTCACAAAGAGTAACTGTTTTCAAAAAAGCCACTTGGAGGAGGACCAGTAATGAGCTGGGGAGCCTTTTTTGCCAATGGAAAAGCCAAGTTAGTAGTGATGGAAGGTAAACAAAACTGCGCTCGATATACAGCATAAGTATGTGGGAAGATAGTCTTGTCCCATTTCTGCATGATGTGCATGACAATAATGCAACATTTCAGCAGGACACTGCTGCCATCCACACATCAAAACTAACAAAAGACTGGTTTGAAATGAAGAGCATTCGAGTTTTGGACTCGTCTGCCAAGTCTCCGGACTTGATCCCAATAAAAAAAAAAATCTATGGGGAATTTTGTCACAGTGAGTTTACCATAATGGACGTCAATTTGCAGATAAAGAATCCCTGAGATCTTGCATAAAAGAACATTGGAATGAATTTCCTATTGAACCTCCCAAAAATCTGATGGGTTCATTGTGGACCAGGTGTGTTACAATATTGCAATCTACAGCTAGCTAGGGAATACCTGTAAATACTAAATATGGGATAATTACCTTATAAATACAGATAATCAAGAGTGCCTTACCACGATACTTACCACCCTTAAAACTGTACTTTCGGTCATAACTTTGTTCAGGAAATTTATCATAACTGATTTTATACACTGACATGAAACTGATTATATACACCGATTTTCATGCCATATAGAAGCAACACTCAAATTATCATATTATCATTGTTAGGGGGTGTCTTATGCTTACTGCCGCCACTTTATACTTATCAATAAACATTACGTATAACACCAATTATAAGAGTAATAATGACTCCTTTCGAGTACATGTACCGGTACCTACCACACCAACGATTACACTTATGACAAAATATATTACAAACAGTAAACACAAACAGCAGTATTTGTATAAGCCGTCATTTCCCCGAATACCTACCTATGAAATATCTTCAATTATTCACCGTACAATATTCTTACTTTCGACGCCTCGTTTGATTCTGATTTCCCAACCATCGAGTCGAACATCATTTATGCCAGGAAAGGCTACACAATGTAAGAAAAAAATGCTCATGAACACGCATTTCGCCGCAGCAGTGCACATGCGATTGAGATCATGCCCTTTTGATTAACTAATTAAGTACCATAACAGCGAGCAATATGCCGAAGAATGTTCATCAATTAAGAATTTAAATATACACATCTGCAACCCTCTCCATCTCCCGCCCCCCCACACACAATTCACAGAATTAGTGCGAGTCGATCACATAATTTTTAATCAAGGGCAATAAGTCAGAAGCTCGCAATATAATGTGGAAATAGATTACACTTCCACGCCGCATTAAGAGAAGCAACACTAGTAATTAGCAAATAATAATTTCCAACGAGAGGATACTTTACTAAGCATCAACCGAATAAAATATTAAACGAATGGAACACTGGAGCGCTGTTATGTTTCAATGATAAACAAGATATTCCGCGCAACCTCGCTCCACTATTCCTCGTCATTTTACGAGTACACTATTGAAATTAGCACAGTTTTAGAGCCATACTAAAGTGCACCGCACTAGATGCAAGGTAGCCGTTTCAGGGCCGGGAAAAAAAGAAGATTTAGAATCGCTATATCCATTTCTGAGTTAGTTAACAACTACGATGACACAAGACAGGTTGATTTAGAGTCACTATAGTCATTTTTGATCTATTCAACAACTACGAAGATATAAAAAGAAAACGACTAGAGTAACACAGGTAGGTACAGTTATCTACCAACAAGCCGCAGCTCCGTTACTCCAATTGTGTCTACTTGGTGCCGCCAAACAGACTTTTTTGGCTGGAGCGGCGCATGTGCTGACTGGAAACAAGCGGCGGTTTCTAACTGGTTAAAGCTTGATACTGGCAACGTGAACTGGAATAAACTAGCTAACCAAATCCCTAATTGGTAAGTAGCACGTTCAGATACTTTAGGTTTTTGGGAGACTCTGAAGTTCACATCAAAGTGTGTTTCTTTGACGATCTTAGCGCAAGCCACTGCAGGCTAGTTTCTCTTTTCAATATTTCTACGTAATTTGAAGCGATGAGCATGAGCGATATTTTATAATTACGAAAATGTAAACACATCTGCAAAAGTAAGCAACGGGAAAATCAAAGGTGCTCAAGGCTGTAGTCATGGCATAGATAATACTGGATCCTCAGTTTATAAGGGAAATTTTACGAATAATATATATTTTGATATTAGTCTACAATATGTCAGCTTAGTGCCCACAGCGTTCGCTGCAATCCAAATACAGGATAAAAGAAAGGATACGCGGTAAGGCAAGTGAGAGAAGAGGACGAACTGCAAGAATGATAATCGGGTGAAGGAGAATGAACTGAGGAAACGTAGAAACGAAAGGCAAAGCCGTCTAGAACGCCTAGCTAAAGAAAAGATAACCCACGCTGGGGGCACTTGCTGGGGCACACTAACCCACAACAAAGGATTAGTCAAAATATAGAGGTGGTTAACACTTAACAATATGCGATTGAGTTAGGACTTATTAATTTCCTAAGGATATGTAGACTACCAAGCGCTTGAGCAAAATGAGGGGACACGTAATCGTGTAATTTCATAAGTAAAGAAATCGTGCATAGGGAACAAGTCATGTATGGAAAGAGCAATATGCTTACGGAAAAGAAGAACAACATAGACACTGTCAGTAACAGTAGTAGTAAGGAAGAGAAAGGAAAGAAACAAAGTGATGTCCCTGGTCCCCAAGGCCAAATAACAACGGTAACCAGACACATAGGTATAGCCTTATCCTCACGGGTGGACTCCTCATAACAGCGGGGGAAAGTCCAAACTATTTCCTAATTCCTGAAATTCATATCTAAAGATAATCGAAAAAGAGAACTTGAAGTTCATCTTCCTATCACAGCTCCAAAACTCTGATTACCTGTAGAGAAGTGACCAATCTCCACCAGGTAGCAACAACCAGATGATAGCAGGAGGTACGTAACCAAGAAGAGAGGCCAATGACGTCTACACCACTTCCTGGAACGGCGTTCAATTTCGGCTTAGCCTGCCGATTTATACAGTGATTCCTGCGCGTCATCACCATTTATAACACCGTCCACTACCTAAACCTCGCTTCTATGAAAACGGCGAGAAGTTCAAGAAAAAAAAAACAACAGCATGCGGGCACAAGAACTATGGGAAGCGTTTTTGAATGCGGACTTTGAAGGGCATTAAAAAGTAAGTAAAAGAGGCTGCTGGGATTGGACTCGAGAGGTGGAGAGAGAGAGCGGAGGCCTCGATCTGTCATTACCGCAACTGCGCATGGGCTTCATTGCTCATCAAAAATCCATAAGCAGAGCAATGAAGTCAAGCAAAAAGAATGGAAGGAAGCGGCCCAAAAGGCTGTTGCTGTGC
>LQNS02278160.1:17941191-17952591 GCA_001587735.2 Parhyale hawaiensis
AGGGCCCCCGGAGAGAAGCGTTGCTGACCGGACCTCTTCGGTGTTGTAGTAGTAAGGCTGCAGACTTCAAGTTCAGGTAGCAGAGCTGTTTTAGCTTAGGAGTCAAGCTAAAGTTGAGACCCGAAAATGTGGCCATAATATGCCGACAGCGCGCGAACAACTTCCAGGAGTGCGCGTAGATTGGCCCACGCCAGCGCGCAAGTCGTCGCCTGTTGACCCAGCTGTTGGAATTTTGGGCTTTGTCTCAAAAATGAAAGCTGATAATCAGTAGGGAACGCTGGCGAGGTTTCAGCTGTTGTGATGCTCAACTGTAGTGAACCGATGATGGAAAGTTCACTACAATTTATATATTTTTATGTTTACCTATGTATTTGTATGTTTCGTGTCCTCCTCTCAAGGAAATACACGAAAAATAGGCCAGGTTGCAGAAGATGGCAATAGTGGCAATCCGCTCATTCACATTCACAGTGATACGTTCCAGAATTTTCCAAACATATATGATTGTAAATCGTTCGAATCTGCACTGTATTGAATACAAGTGGAGACAGCTGAGTCGTTGGTGGTAATCGTACTCCTGCATGCCTCGAATTTTGGCCGTGAACGATCGTTTGATACCTTCAAGTTGTTCAAGCTTTTTTCTTGAACTCGGCATCCAAAGTGGGGAACAGTATTCTATTCTCGGAAGAATTGCTTCCATAGTGTGAGCATTACATTTACTTCGCGTGACGAGAAAGTTCGTAAAACCCATCCACTCCATTTTATTCCAACAGCGATAACTCTAGCAATATGTTCTTCGAACGTAGCATCGTCTTGCATTCTCAGTTCGAGGTCTCTTAAAACTGTCTTTCTCTCAATTTCATGCCCATCGCTGGTGGTATATTGCGTGGATTCAACGAGTGTTTGATTTTTTCCGTATATTAGCAGTTCAAATTTTGTTTCATTGAAGGTCATATTATTTTTTACCGACCATTGGCAGATACTTTCCAAATCTCGCTGCACAGACAGCCCGTTTTCCACAGATTGCACAGCAGCTAGTATTCGTGTATCGTCAGCAAATGACGAGGGTACCGCATAGTTACATCGGTACCCCATGTCACTGATCATGATGAGAAAGAGAACAGGCCCAAGCAAGGCGCCTTGTGGTACTCTTCTGAGTACCGGCTGTCTGGATGATACTTTGTTGTTGACAATTACACTTTGCGTTCTATTTGACAGGAATGCTTCAAGCTACCGAAGACATTCTTGTGGCGCACGACACTCTTAACAGGGCCAGGTGCGTCGGTATGATACGGTGCGCGGAAGAACAGACCGAATAGTGTTTGAAACATAGGCTCTCTAAAGTATTCTTTCAATCGAATGTACGATGTTTAAGGAAATACAGTGACATCTTGAGAACAGAAAGTTAGACTGCTCTGACTAAAGAAATTGGGCGAGTCTGTTGTACTTCATTCTACAGCTATCGCGCCAAACAAAGCAGAATAATGATGGGCAACTACGGGTCCCGTTGTAGTGTGAAAAAATCGGACACGCTGACAAAAACTGAAACGTGCAAAATTATAGATGGCTAAAATAAATCATCTGTAAAATGTGGAAACAGAAGTTAGAAAAGGCATGCATAAATATAAGAGAACAACGCAAGAAGTACCGTTGTAGGCGAGATTCACAGGTGAAGTTAGAATACTAAGAGACGCTATACGAGGTGAGTTAGACGGGGTTCGTCAGACGAACTTTCGAGGGTAGGGTAGGTTAAACCACAGGGGCACTACCTTATGTCACACCAAAGTAAATTAAAATATAATTAACAGTGGAATTTCCACGGGTTCTGTAGTCTATATTATAATTCTTCTTGTCGCCCCGTTAGTTACTTAGTACGAAGGGAATACTTTTCATTAGTATTTGAGAGGAGAATATAATGGCATCTTAAGGTAAATTAGATACGACTCTGCAGGGTTCAGCAGGAAAAGGAACCAAGTTCAAATTTGAGCTACTACTGCTAGCAGGTCTTGGGTAGAAGATTCACTGCCCGACATTATATTTTCCACTTCGAATACTTGATACGGATCCAAGGACATCATAACCAAGGAACAGTGCTTCTGTTCTGTGGAAATTGCACAGGTTCCCTCAGTATTAAATACGGGAAATTAGGGTAATAAGGTCTAAGATATCACTGAACTACCTTACTTTTGCTCTGTGGAACTTCCACAGGTTGTAGCTAGTTGACATTGATGAGAATTACCTGTTGGTAACATCGTACACACGAATATAGTTGCTTCCGATTAAAGATAGCACTTTATCAAAGACTAATACAGGAATAAACACCATCGAATTAAAATTGTATACAATTCAGATGATACGATTTCTACATTATTTTCTGAACTGCCGTAATTATATTTTCCAAACACTCTAATAAGCACAAAACTGCCATTATATGGACCATCCGTGCTGTGCGGGAGAGCTTTCATCATTTAGGTGGCTGTGTAATAAATGGTAAGCTTGCATTTAAGAAAAAACAGACTAAGGTAATCTACGAAGCCCTCTAGGAGTATGACTTCCTGTAGCACTGAATTGAGCTCTTGAAACGAAGGACAAGCAATGTCCTATTTTAGCTATAACAACTCTGATGGAAAGAGCAAAATGGTCTGCTTGAATACAGCAAAGTGAGGGCGACGGATGCTGTACTGCCTATCGAATTAACAGCTTGATGAACAATCAAGTTTACAATACATGATGCTTATCAAATGGTGTTATTCCTACGAGAAAAGATTGAACCATGCATTGAAAGGGTTAAAATAACTTCAGTGTCCAGTGTCAAAAATAGGGCGTCCGAAGAAACCATGTACATTATCAGCTTATATTACGTTGAGGAATACTCATTATTCTAGGAGCATAAACAAAGGCACTTTCACGATTTATAGGAAATTACACAATTAGAAGGAAATTAGAATTACGGTACAACTTGTGTGTAAAGATTGTACAGAGATATATACAATCCACTATATAATAAAACAGTTGTTCGTCGCTTGCTTGCTCCAATGTTGGTCTGTCTCTCCGTCACGCTGTTAAAGATTTAGATAGAAAAAAAATCATGTACTGAAAAGCAAGTCAAGATAACATACAACTTTAGCCCTTGAAGTAACTGTGACGAATATATATAGCTTCTGAAAATAATGGTTGATATTAAGAGTGGAAATACTCCATTTTCTGAATCTTGCTTCGCTTTGCAAACTAGCTCGGTACTTTTTCATATCACTCAGCCAATCATTTAGCTAAACTTCTTCGTAGCAGTTAGAGAAGCTCAGTCTCTCTCCTTAGTCTTGGAGTTTTCGTTCCTTTCGTGCATATTCCATTCCGCTTATGCTTTTATTAGATGAATCATAGAAGGCAACAGTACTCGACTCTTCGGACCAAGTGGCCTCTGACGCTGGCGGCAAAATGCGAAAAATAGGATTTTCTCAAGAGCCACGAACATGTCCAGACACGGTCATGCAGGCAAGCGCCCAAGTGCGTCCCCGCCGTATCCAAGATACCTTCTCCGCAAGAAAAATTTTGGATACCTACGAATTTTTTTCTTCAGTATTAGATAGGGGGAAAGGAATAGCAGAGAAAATTCATTTTTCCGTTGCCGACTTTTGGCCGCCAGCGTCAGACCAAAGAGTATAGTACTGTTGCGGTCTATGGATGAATGATACCGTAGTAGTTGAATCTTCACGCCGAGCAAATGCCTTTTTATGTTGAATTTGCATCGCAACCAAATTTCGACTCGTGAGGTTCAACAATCACTTGGTATCCACGATACGGTGAGCCCTGGACATTTCCAAATTATTTTGACTGAACTATATTTTCTTAGGGCAGCTTAACATTTACCAACTACTAATTCTAATTCCAAGCTGATATTCGGGGCCTTATCTTTCTGGGGGCATATTTAGCTCTCGCAAAACTCATGGCTATACAACTTGCGTTTCACTACTAGAATATCAGGCCTGCAGTGATGAGACCTATAATACAGCAATTCCTATACTGGGAACAGGAACAATAAAAAATTAAATCACAAAATTTTTGACGTCATTTTTGACGGCTGGGCCCTGTATTATAATAAAAATTAATGTGTATTCATTAGTTTATTTACTAGTGTGCCAAGCCGTCAAATATGGAGGCGAAAAATTGTGATGACACTTCCCCATTAATCATAATACGTTACTAATTTGCTTATGTAGGATGCACAGCAACTGCCAACTTCAAGGTACATAAAAGATAGCCTAAGCATTCTAGACTTAAATGATATGGAGTAGCACCAACTTTTCCTTCGGTGATACGTGGTAAAGATATTCTTTTTTTGGCCAGCATTCAAGTATCACTCCTAATAGAGCTACATGAAGTGAGCTAAGTATCCTACAGCATGTTACCATTGATTTTAATTATTTTTCAAGATAAGTGGCAAATATTTGATATTATAATAGGAAGTTAGTGCACAGGTATGTTGTAATTACAAAAACAATTAAAGAAAAATAAAACGGAACCCTTTCCCACGTTTTAGCAACATTTGCTTATCCCACGGAGATCTGCTGTTGCTCCATATTATGTAACATCACTTCCTCGTCAACATGGGCAAGAAAAGCGGTCTAACCGGAGGTGAAAAGATCAAAGTGACCTCGTTAGTGGCTTCTGGTAAGACAACACTCGAAGTTTCCAAGGAATTACAGCGTGATCACCGAACAACTAAGGCTTATGCAATTGAAGGTAAGGTCAACCGGAAAACTCCGGACAGAGCCTCTACGAGGAAACTGACTGCTCGGGATATGCGGCATTTGAAGGTTTCTGTGGCTAGAAAACAACTTTCTACTAGCAAGGCGATATTTGAAGACGCTGGAGCCCCAATACTTAGCAGAAAGTTATGATGTGAGGTTCTGCATAAGCTAGGGAGAGTGAAAAAGAGCAATTAAAAGACTACTTCAAACAAAAACCCATAAAGAAAATAGGGTCAAATGGGCTGAAGAGAACATGAAAACGGATTTCTCCAATGTCATATTTACTGAAGAATGCAGAGCCACTTTTGATTGTCCAGATGGATGGGCGTCTGGATGGGTCCTCCATGACCGACCTCAACAGACACGGCTTAGGCGCCAACAAAGAGAGTGGAGGTGTAATGTTTTGGGCCGGGATAGTAGGTGACACCCTAACGGGTCCATTTGAAGTGGCAAAAGGATTTAAACTGAATGCAGAAAGGTACTGCCAGTTTCTTGAAGCCAACTTGATTCGATGGCTTGATGAGCAGACTATCGCATGCAGATCCAAATTGGTATTTCAGCACGATAGCGCTCCCTCACACCGAGCACGGTACACTGCTAACTGGCTTGCGGATGGAGGATTTAAATCAAAAAGGATTATGACCTGGCCAGCGAATAACCCCATTTAAATCCCACTGAGAACCTCTGGACAATGATCAAACGGAAGGTCTATGAAGGTGGTCGGCAGTTTTCGAGCAAAGTAAGCTGTGGAATGCAGTATAAACAGCTGTAGATTCTATTACACCATCTGAAATATCAAACCTGACAAAGTCTGTTAATAATCGCCATATAAAATCGTGGAAAATGGAGGCTGCCATATTCATAATTAACTTATGTTAACCACTACGAAACATTTATTTCAGTGTTAATTCAATTGGTTTAGTTATGATTTCTTGGTTTTGGACGTTTAATAAAAATATTCCTGTTCACCTGTATTTATTTCCTCTTTATGACGTTTTTATTAACTTGTTGCATAACTT
This sequence comes from Parhyale hawaiensis, assembly GCA_001587735.2. Classification (NCBI taxonomy): domain Eukaryota; kingdom Metazoa; phylum Arthropoda; class Malacostraca; order Amphipoda; family Hyalidae; genus Parhyale; species Parhyale hawaiensis. The sequence continues at coordinate 17,946,956 of LQNS02278160.1, forward strand.
GAGGTAACAGTAAAAAAAATTCGTAAATAAGCAAATTGTACGATAAACTTAGCAAATGGCTAGATATCCATTTTACAAGTGCTGTTTATGTTTGCAACATAGCTATACATTTAGTTAATATTGATACTTCAAAGTTAGACACTTATCTTGTAAAATAAAGTAAAAAAAATTGTAGTTGCATAATCAAAGGTAACATACTGTAGATACTCGATATCATATAGGTCGACGCTTATGCCTCAATGGAAAAGCTGTTTCGTAAAAAGAAGAATAAAACTGGAAAAAATATGTGCTTCAAAGAAATCGTTTCTTGCCTTTCTGTGGTGCGCTAAAGAATAGCTTACCCTTCGTTCGTTGATCTGTGCTCGCGTCGAGCCAGAGCGTGAACTCAGAGCAGCTGAAGTTTGGATGTGAGAAAAATCAGAAGGGAGTACAAATCAGGTTGCATGAAAATGCGTAGAGAAGCTGCATACTTCTTCAGCGATTGGGTTTCAACATTGGAGAAGCAAGAAGTGAAGTGCATTCAAATGTAAAATGCTCGTTTTCCATGACCTGCAACCTGGTCTAGTTTCTGCCTATCGGTCTTCAACTTAGCGTAACAGTATGGCCAGTCTTCAAACTGGCCAAATTTTAGTCCAACTGTTTTCCTGAAGCCCAAAAGAAAATGAACAGATAAATACACGTCGATCTTATTACATTGTAGATCTGTCCATTTTCTATCAAGCTTGAAGAAAACAGATAAGTGAAAATTACGCTCGGTTGGAAACTGTGGCCACGCTGTCACGCTTCGTTATTGAAAATCGATAGGTGAAAAATATAGCAGGTTGCAGATGACGGTAACTTTATGGGAACTTAATAGTCGAATGCACTTCTTGCTCAACCGATGCTGAACTCCGAGCTATGAAATTTACCTACAGCTTCTCTCAGCACTCTTATCCATCCTGATTGCTACTCTTCCAACATCCAAACATGAGCTGCTCTGAACTGACTCTTAAATCAACGGAACGAAGAGTTAAATAATCTTCACTGCATAGTAGACTGGCAAAGAACCGGAGGATTTTGTCTCAGCCTATCTTTTTCAACTTTATTTCTTCTACTTGAGTGAAGAACTCTACTAATATATCATGAGCTACTCTACTAATATATCATCATAAGCTATCTAGGAAACCGAGTCGGAATTTACTTGAGTGATGCTTGACTGCGAACTGAAACTGAATATTTTTTTTTTTTCGTATCACTGAACATAAAGCTTACAGATTAAACGCTTCCGAATTATTAGTCAAGATCAATGCAACGGAAGTGACATAACTTGATACAGTTACTTGATTATGAGCCATGCACTATCTACGTGCTCTCAACGTACGACAAGCTCTAGGTTTGCGGTCCCTGGCAATGGAGAAGCGGTCAGATCTCCAGTACTATGATGCGGAGCAGAACGCCACTGGTTCGCTCGTACAAAGAAGCTACAGATACATGACACAGAGAAGAGTTATAGGAATTTGGGGAAGCAGAGTAAGGGAGGGGGGAGGGGAGGAAGAGGACGAGCTGCTGCTGCAACTCCCCCAGGGGGATAGAGTGTGGGGTGATCGATGGCTACACGCAGGGGAGGAAACTCAAGACACGACCGAGACAAACCACAGAGCCAACCATCGCTCTTGCTTGCAGGCTTATCTTTGCGACAGAAAAAAAGCGGGCGACACATGACGGATGGTGGAGAGCGGCCTGCAAAAGCGGTGTATGAACTTCGACAGTCGACAGCGAGAACGGTAAATTGGAGGCGTCACTGAAAACCTACGATGGCGACTGAAGACGATACTACCACTGATGCTATTAACTCAAGGCACCAAACCTAACTGGCGATATCGACAAGTAAATGGAAATACGAAGCGAGTAGAGGGAGGCGCAACTCGACAGACAGGCAGCCAAACGGCGATATCAACAGGTATTAGGTATTATAAGATTTAAGCCTCCCTAAATAAGAACTAAGCTCTTCTAAGAGAGGAAAAGGAAGGGACATATAGGGGAACCCATGCACGAAGGTGTTCCCACACAGAATCAACGCGCATGGGTACAGCAAGTCGGGAAAGAAGAAGAATAATAGACAACAGTAAGGTCAGTAGGAGTATGAAAGGGCGATGTCAACAATGGCAGAGAGGCTCAGTACTCGTTTTCTTACTTCTATACTCACAACTTGCGCCCACAAAGCTATCCCTACGGCCCTAAAATGCACTATACATACAACCACCACAGTTGTCAGTTATACCTCTAGCATTGCCACCGGTAATAATACAACAGCAGATAGGTACCCCTTACCCATTCCCAGTGTCCACCAATGCCATTCACTACCGTTGCTACCATCATTCCCATTGCTAAAGGGAATACCAATATAATTCTCACTACCACCTCATCCCCACACCACCCAGCATTATCCCCAGCAGCACCCCCAGTGGCGCACCATCACTGCAGTGACGCTGGAGAGAACTTGAGTCGGTCGCGATTGCAAAAGTTGGCGAGTAAAATGCAGCAGCGGAGGCTAGGGATCAGCACGCAACGACCGGTGGCTTCCGTGCTGAGGAAAGAAACTCTAACCAAATATCCGATAGCGATCGCATTTGAAGTCTATGTGCGTTCCTTCACTCAGTTCATGAACCAACTTCTTTACACTGCCTTCAAAGGTCTTCCGAAAGAAATGCACTTGGGGTGTTTTACTTCGGGAGACCAGAAAATATTTACATTAAGTGCGTTAGCGGAGCTGTTCTCTAACAGCGGTTGAGTAGAATAAGAAGATAGAGACGCAGTATGTCAGATCATTATAAGAATGTGGCACTTTCAACTATGTCTCTGAGACATGGTGCAGTAGGTGCATGCGAGGTACCTCGCAAGAGAGCTCTTGTCATCGTTATCACACGTACATTAAGCTACGGAAGTGCATGGAAGGCACACGAGTAATAGACAGTCCATCTAGAGGAATTGTTTTTTCTACATTTAGCAGGACGATCGCTTAAGCCCGATGTAATTACTATCAGCTAAATTATAACGCAAGCGATATGCCCATATACAACTATCCGTAAGTCACTGTCAATAACCATCCCAATAGGAAAACGGGCATTGTCTCGCCACAAAGACCAATCACCCATCGCAGTAAGGCAGCGATTCTAATTACACGCCCACAGACTGAACAAACGGTTCGAATCACTTAACCCGTTAAGTGGAACAAAAACAGAGAAGCAATTAATGTGCCAAGTAAAAGGATAATATTATAAAAGTATTTATACCTTTTTCCGTTGACCCTTACTATGCCACTTACTGTGGCTCTCGGCGTTTATTTCTGATGTGTTCTCGGAGACACACAAGAAGGGAATCAACAAGCGGGTTCGACGAAGTATTGTATTTACGAAAGGCAAGACAATACAGACAGACTTACAGACTTCCTCCTATGCCGGAGCTAAGTCAGGAGTGCAGGAGCCCACTGGGAGCTGTATGCTTACAAGAGGCGGGGGTACGAAGTACAGAACAAGTATGACCCTCTGAGATTCACTTATATAGAGGACACACATGAAAGTTGACCCGTTAGGCTGCTTGCAAGAACTCTCCAGCCGTTTCTAGTGATAAACCAATTTCGAAACGGCTAGTGCTCTGACACCCTCTTGCAAGAGGACCTGGCACGAGCCAAGCATAAGTTGAAAAGCTTATATATGACAAGGAATCGTGAAGACATTACCTGAGGCTTAGTCCTGCAGCCTTTCTCCGGATAAATCATACGAGATAGGCGACAAAACGTATTAGTCTGTCAGTGGAAGCTACTTTGACCTAGCACACCGTTACAGGGGTGGCGGCCGGAGCAATTACGAACAGGTGTTGTTCGGGCCAATGTTCGGGTCAAGCGAATTGTAAATTCACAACCCACAAGCTGACTGTGCAGGCTTGAGAGAATATTGGAAAGAAACAGTCCCACTGCTAAACACTGTATACCCTTGGAGAGTGCTAAGTATGAAATACCTTTATACACTCTACGCTCTTATGTGTAAGTAAAACGTCACACAAACGTTTTACAAATGTTTAAAACTACTGTATCCGCATTCTATTGTACCTGGGTATAGGTTACAGTGGCCCATGGCACCATAATACCCTGCTATTTATAGACATAATAGTACCGTAACTACCAGAAGTGGCCATCGATAACAAAAAAAAAAAAAAAACAGCATCCACACCTCCAATTCGGCGCCGAGCCGCACCTGATCAGTGCTGCTGCTTCGGCCTAGCGAAACTCTGGGTCAGAACCCCGCACCTCCGTTTCGACCCATTTTCTTCTTTAAATTCATTAATATCTAATTTCGTAGCACCGATTCGATCCACATCAGCGTCAAAAAGAGCTTTTTCTTTTAAGAGGCTGAATCTAAAAATTGTCAACCTATAGAAGCAATTTTTTTCATGTTCTTACCCTTTATAAGCTATCATTCAGAGTTTAGGTACTTAATTAAAGATGAAGACGTAAGAAGGTTCTAGAATTTTCGAAAGCATCTCGAGATCGTCTTTGTTTTTCCAAATTATTCCGAATTGAACTTAACTTTAGAGTTGCTACTTCGAGATTATCTGATTCGGTAAGGAGAAATCCGAATCTTTAGCCCGATTTGGAAAACTGAATCCGATTCAAATTGGAGGTGAGGACTTCGACTCGGATGTCCAGCTTAAATAACTACTATATACAAATATAATGTTCCACGATATTACGTCGTTGTGGCCATGCAATGTTAACAAGAGTAACGTAACCACTGCAGTCGCATCATACAGTAGGTAGAGCTCGCCGAGTTCCGTGGTACCTCAACATCATTGTGGCTACATGCACTGTCTGCAGCAGTAGCATAAAAGGACGCAGCCATCATAGTGTTTACGGTGTGGAATAACCGATGCAACAAATACTGCAACTTACGACAAATAAATGAATGAGACTAACAACGCGAAATAACAGCGCAAATAAATGCGCATCCTGTCAGATGCAGACGAAACTATAATCCTTTTTGCATCAGACTTAAAGAAGTACCAGAAGTTTCAGATTTTTCCACACAAGAAGTTCGAATCCTGGGATATTTACTGTAGAGAAACAAAGACGAGGGATTTCCATCATCAACTTTTTCTCCCTCTATACACAGCTGCAAAAAGCAGCAAACTTCATAATCACGTGAGAACACTCAGATGCTTCTTTTGCGGCGCAAGAAGTAGTTAGGACGAACACGAAGCAGCTTCCTCCTTTTGCACAGCACAAACATGTCCCAGATTTTTAATTAAAATATTAGTGGTAGTAGAAGAAGACTTACGAGTTGTTCGGTAGTTTTTGTGCGGCAAGAACAGTGAAGAGTAGAAGAGGAGGGTGCGCTCTATAATACCAAGCAGGCGCCAACTCAACAAGGGCTCGTAGATCGCACGGTTAATCTTCTCACAGATTAACTCGAGATCATCCGCTTCGCTCGGTCCTTGTTTTTTGCCGAGGTCTTAAGAAGGAACTTCTCAGCAGGGAAACAAAGGACAAAGCAGTGCTCAAGACCCACGTGCTCCTCCCTGTTCAGTGCATTAAGCCGGGAGGCATTTTCAATTGTACTCACACAGTGAGGTGCACATAAACTTGAACAATGCCACAATGA